>CAWUFW010020720.1:0-142656 GCA_963921515.1 Calotriton arnoldi | reverse complement strand
AATGCGTGATCTGTCCGCTGCCTTTGATACGGTCCATCATGTTATTTGATGGACCGTCTAAAGGCATGCGGGGTCCTGGGTAAAGCTTGGGACCTTTTAAGATCCTTTCTATAAGGCAGGAGACAAATTGTTGCACTTGTAGCATCAGTCAAAACCGTTTGCACTGCCTTGCGGTGTTCCACAGGGCTCTTCTCTTAGCCCCACACTTTTTAATGTTTATGTCTCCTCTCTGGCGCCTATAGTTAGGGCGTTTGGATTTGGCCTGACATCATATGCGGATGACACCCAAATTGTGGTGTCACTGCTACCCGGAGAGGAGGCTGGTGTAGACAATCGATTCCAAGAGTGTATGTTATCAGTGGGGAGTGGGATGGCAGAGAACTGCCTAAAACTCAACACTGGTAAAACAGAGGTCATGGTGTTTGGAAACAATATGAACTTCTGGACTCCAAACTGGTGGCCAGACTCGATGGGCTCTCTCCCCTCACCCACTAATAAGGTGAAAAACTTAGGTGTGATAATGGATGAGGGTCTTACCTTTAGGCAACAGGTTAATTCAGTGGCATCTAAAACCATTTATGTAATCAAAACAATCAGGAAAATATTGCCGTTCCTGCCCCCGAGCAGCCGACAAACAGTGGTCGCAACTCTCGTCATGTCGAGATTGGACTACTGTAATAGTTTGTACCTCAATGTTCAACAAAGGCTCCTGAATAAACTCCAATCACTGCAGAATGCAGCAGCCAGACTGCTTTCGGGCACACCTCGGTTTGCGCCCATTACCAAGGAATTAAACAAATTGCACTGGCTACCGGTAAGAAACCGAGTACGCTTTAAAGCCCTATGTCTGGTCTTTAAGGCGCTGCATGGTTCAGGACCTGACTACCTAAAACAGTATTTCCACTGGTACACTCCGAAAAGGCGACTTCGTTCATTAGGAGCTAGGCTGGTCTCAGTGCCACGTATAAAAAAAGTTCGATGGGGAGGCAGAAGTTTTACCTACAGTGCGGCCAAGGCCTGGAACAACCTGCCGTTCCAATTAAGATGCATCACAAACCTCTTAGCTTTCAGGAAAAGCCTAAAGACCTGGCTCTTTGCTCAATGAACCTCTTCCATTTGGCCACAGGAGATATAACTAGCGCCAGGACACCTTCGGGTAGCAGCTGCGCTGTTTAAATATCATTAACATTAACAATTCATTTGCTGACTGAGTGTGTACATCAAATGCTTAACACTGTCCTCTGATACTGCCTTACTGCTCGAACACTCTACCACAAATAGAGAGTAAGGTTCTATCTAACTTTAACCTCTGCCTACCTCTGGGGGTCACCTGGACTCTATACACACTATACCTCACTTTGGTGTAGTATATATAGAGACAGTTTCCTACATCTGGACACTTGGACTTCGCCTAGAAACGAGACTGCATTAAGAAAGACTCCTGGTGCTCCTGGTCACGCTGTTCTGGAAGTCTTCTTCTTCGTCTGTGTTTGTGCTTCTTCCAGGATCTTCAACAGACCTGTGGGCATCAAGGACACCCGAAGTAATCTCCCTTGGAGTGAAAGTGTCACTCCCCTGCATCTGCAGGCACCTCAACGAAGTTGACCAGTCTGCTGCTACTGACGTCCCACAGACTTCGAAAGGCACATCAACACAGGAGGTGGTTCTGCAACTCCCTCGAGGCCTGACCTGTCCTCTCAGCAAGTTTGAGACCAGTATCCCTCTTCGGAACCGGTGGGACCGAGCCCCTGTGCATCGCGTCGACTTGCCGTTGTCAAGGCTTGTTGCCTCTGCACTCCAGAGATCTTCAGGCTACTAGAAGCTCCAGCCTACAGCATCTCTTCCTGCCAAGATCAGCATCCTCACCCTATCCTCTGCACTGTGGGCCATCTTTGGTGATCTGCTGGAGGTCCTCTTGTGACTCCTGTGCCCGTGGCCTGTGGGTCCTCACGAGGGTCTTCTGCTGCTTCAGTGGGCTCCCCTGCTTGCTCGGGGATTGCTCTGACTCTCCTGCACTTGGTGAGTCCCTTGGACCTTGCTGGTCCCAACGTTGCTCCTTCATCGTTTTCCATGTCTATTGCTGCTGCCAAGGCTTGTTGGTGCTCCTGCCAGACACTGACCCCATGGTTCTCGACCTCAGATGTGGGACAGCTTGTAAACGGCTCCTCTTCCTCAGCATCCACTGGTCCTCACAGGTGCAGCGACAAGGTCACCGTCATCACTCCTGCATCTTCCGTCATCAGTGGGCATTGCTCTTCCGTGCCTCCTGGTCACCTCCCAGTGACATAGACTCTGTCTCCTCTGCTTGCAGGTTCTCCTCTTCAAGAATCCACCCTTGGATTCCACCGGACTCTTGCACATTCTTCGCCAGCGGCATCTTTACTGAAGTCCTCCATTGTGGTCCACGGTGGTTTCCGACGTCACTTCTCACCTATGCATTCAGCTTCCCTGGTGTAGGTATCCTAGTTCCTGGGCTATCCACGGGTGGGGTGGCTCTCCAACCTTCTGTCTTCCACGGGGTTTCTTCAGGGTCCACTGGGATGGGTCCTTCTTCACAACTGCAACCACGACTTTCCCGTTGACCTCTATTGAGTATGCAGGTGTGTTTCCACTCTGCACACAGCCTCCGTGGGGTTCCTGGGTACTTATCTTGGGTGGTTCCTTGGGTCCCCAGGTCTTCTGAGTGTCCTGGTTCAATTCCCGACTTCGGTCGCAGTTCACATCCTGCTTTCTTAGTATATGGTTTTGTCTCCCCCTGGAGACCATGGTGTATTGTGCTTACTAACCTCTTGCAATTAAAGTAATCTTGTCTATTTGTGTTGATATCTCCTGGTAGGAGATATACTAATGTGTTAGTGAGTGTTGTGTAATAAATAGACATATTTTTATAACTACACTGTGTGGGTTTTTTTCGTTTAACTTACACTACATGATTAGATCTGGAAAAAGAAGCTGCTTAACACTCCTTCTGGACTAAGCCTGAAGGCTGCTCTCCACAGTTACCACTTAGAGAGCTTTCTATGGTTGTCTAAGAGCACTAAAATCACATTAAGCGTTGCCTGGATTAGTGCAAGGTGCTTCATTCAAATAAGTATGCACCATATACTAAGCCAGCCTCCTACAGTTTGCCTAACTGCACACGTAGCAGGCCGCTTTTGCTTTGCACACATTACGAAGTAGCATGCTTGTTTTGTGCTACATTGTTATTTTCAAAATAGGCTGCACATGCTCGTCTACTGGTATTCAGTATAAACATTTCGTACAAGGTCAAACAACATTATGCTCTGTTTTTCTCTGTGGTCAGACACTAACACCTAGACATAATAGAGAAATCCAGCTGCTGTTTTCGAACAAGACAATTCTTATCATGTAAGTCGAGACTTGTCGTTCTGAAGATAGAGAGAAGAGATGCTTGTAGAGAAAAGATCCTGAGATGAGAAAGCTGCACGTCTGAGATGTATACCAACTGATTATGACCATCAGGTATGGGTTCCGGCACTAATCCCAGAGATGTCTACTATATCACTGTGCTCCCATAGTGAGGGTAGGCATAGGCAGATTTGTCATTTGCTCTGAGAGGGCTTTTCATTGTGTACAGTTTATTAATCATGCTAATCACATTGCTGGCTTGCATATGTTTTCTAATTGCAGCACAGTTGCTTCATGATACAGCACGATAGTTTCAATAAATATTGTAAGCTTTCTTCGGGTCTCTTTTCTATTTATTGTGGACACGTATGAAAGGGAGAACGAAAGGTGATGACCTGTTACCGCGACCCCTGAGAGGGTTCAGAGTGTTGTGTTCCGGGGTGCTACCTTACCAGTCACTCTAGAAGGTTAGGAGGGCAGGTAAAGCACTATGAGTTAGTCTGGATTTGGGCCCATGGATACTGAGGTGGTATGATGACTAAGTCCCTACATTTTGATGCTCTGTGTTCCCTGGCATAGTTCTGTTTCTAAACAGAATCCCTGCAACATACTTATGTACATATTTAGACACCTATACAGTCACTAACACTTCCATTCACACACCCACACTGCTACTTACACATCCAGGGACAAACCCACAGAGGCACTAACACACTCACTCACATATCCACTCAACCACTCACCCACCCATACAGCCACTCATATATCCATTTATACACCCACACGCAGACCCTGACAGCCTCTTACACACTGACATGAACACTTATGTAGATACTCACTTGCTTATAGTATGTAATCTAATAGTATGTAAAGTTAAATGTATTCTATATTTGCTTTTCAAATATCTACTTGTGTTTAAAGAGGAATGGAAGATGGAACGGTGAGGTGAAAATAAAAATTAACAATTATGCTTGTTGACCGCATCCATAAACTAGGCACAGGTTACATATTTAGTGCAACTGGCATATGACATTTGCCACAATGAGTCACCATGACCATAAAACATCTAACCTTATAGGCTAGTCTTTTGCAAACCACAACAACTCCATTTGTGAACTTGGAATGAGGTTTTAATGCAAATGTCAGATTTACACATACCACTACAACATACAACCAGTAGGGAGATCTTAGCGGACAGGCCACTGTGTCACAAACCACTAGTAAAATTATTCTTCATCCTGGAGAAAGATGTGAGCAGAGAGATGAGTCTGTTGTAAATGTCTACCACACTGAGCCATCACTCTAGAGAAAGGTCTTATTGAACTGATAAATGTATTGCAATCTTCTACTACAGTCATTCATCACAAAGGAGAGAGATCTAAGGAAACTGGTCAGTATGTCATAAAACAGAACTATACTAAGCCACCACTGTGGAGTGAAGTCTCAATGAACAGCTTAGACTGCCACAAGAAGCTACCATACACATACGTCAGCAGCGGACATGTGTCAGTGTGAAGGCTAGTTCACTGACAATGGTACACCCACTTTAAAAATGGGATTATAGATCATGTGACATATGTTAGAAATAGTATCACTCAGTAATAGTGCAGAAAGAATAGTAATTTGACGTATGCAGTAGCTTAGTACATATCTTTGTCTCAGAAACTTTTTACGAAACACTTACACTCACTGGATGATGTCATCAGTGATGTCATTTGAGATGTCATCAGTGATGTCACTGGCCATGTCATGAGTGAAGTAATATGTGAGGTCATAAGCAGTGCACCGTAGGGGCGTAAGTTATAGTTAGCTCAGGTAACTATAACTGCTGAATATCTATGGTTTTGTGTGTATAAAATCTGAGCCTCACTATAACGTCCCTGTAACCTTTGTTTTTTTCAGTGAATTTCTAAGGCTTTTCTAATTCTCTTTCCTAACTATAACGTCCCTGTAAGCTTTGTTTTTTTTAGTGAATTTCTTCGTTTTTTTAATGCGATTTCCCAACTATAACGTCCCTGTAACATTTGTTTTTTAGTGAATATATATATAGATATGAACAACAACTCCAGTTCCCATCCGGTACCTGGACACCAACACGGGACATCAGTTTAATAAAGAAGAGATTCTCTTTATTTCTATTTCACGATTTGGTAACGCGTTTCGCCTGCGTCCGCAGGCTTGCTCACACCAATAACGCTGTTTCCATTTTCGCTTTGTTAAAACATAACAGTTCCCGATCACGTGGGTTGCTGCAACCATAACAATGGAAAACAGACTCCACCACACAGCATATCGAAAGAGAGTTACATATGAAGATTTTTACCGTGTTACAACCTAGTTCATTGATGAAGATAATAATTTCTTAGCATATCATTATTTTTCTTACGTCTTATCAATTATTTTAGGAAACATTTTTCAAATATTATTTCTCAAATTAACATTATTATAAAAACGTCATTATTTATATTTTCATTCCTTATACTGATATCATATGGGTTTCCCACATTTATTAAAGCTAACCAGCTATTCAAATTACATGCAACAAGTTAAAATTAGACAATATTTAATTCTAAAACACACTAAAAATCATTATCAGATGAATAGAAAGGTATAAATAAATAAATAAATATATGTACATAAAATCAATTTCTAAAAGTGCTAATGCAGTGTGCAATAATGCATTGTGCAAATCACGCAATGTGCAATAAAGCATTTGTGCAAATATAGCAAATACAGTACATTATATTACCACATAGTGCAATTTTGTAATAAAGTGCAAGTGCATATTGACCTTTTTTATCACATAATTCATTATTCATTATAAACCTCTCTAATTCTATAATGTCCTATAGTGTTTAGAATATGTCATAGTGCATGTACAAATTACCTTAAAATTCCAAAATCTTTAGCGTTGGTGACAATATTACTTCATATTGATAACTATATGCTGCATGGTCACTTCATAATTAAACACGGTAAATTCATTAATCTAATATTCTAATTCTTATTTTCTTCAGGAACTTATTTAAGAAGTCAATTAAAATTCAGCCCTAATATGGATACAACTAATGGCTAAGGTGCACATACAGATCTTCATCAGTATTCATGCCAAACGGAATTCTAGTGTTAAAAAGAACTATATATTTGGACTCTAGCTGCCTCAATTTTCTTTCTCTATTTCCACCCCTTCTCATTTTAGGCACCTGATCTATCACAAAATAATTTAGATCCTTTAGGTTGCCTTTATGGGTTTCATTGATGTGGCGTGCCACCGGGTATGTTTTGTCATTGTTTTTTATTGCTCGCATATGCTGTAAAATGCGGACATGGGCCATATGAATAGTACTTCCCACATACATCTTTAAACATGAACATTTTAAAATGTATACCACATAATCACTACGGCAATTTAAAAACCTTTTTATCTTCCAGGGCTTTGACATTAATGGGGATGGTACTTGTTTGGTATTTAGTGCAATTGTGCATGCTTTGCACTTCAAACATTTATAAAATCCCGGATTCGCCTTAAGCCAATTTTCGGATTTTATTAGTTCTGGGCTACTGTCCACTAGTTCTTGTCTCATAGATTTTGCTCGTTTAAAAGTAACTTGGGGTCTCCGTTTTACAACTGCACCCATGACTGGATCACTTTTTATTAAGTGCCAGTGCCTACTCACAGAATCTCTCACTTTTGTGTGGTAGGCACTGTACCCTGTGATCAACCTGATTTCTGCTTTGTCCTGCTTTTTGGTTTCATCTTTTTCATTCTTTTCTTTACTCTTTAGTAAAGTTTCCCTTTCAATGCCACTGACTTTTTGCAATGCCTGGCTCAGGACCTGATCTTTATAACCCCTGGCCTTAAATCTTTTGTCAAACTATTCTGAGCTTCCAATAATGCCTCCTTCTCACTACAATTCCTTTTCATTCTTAAGTGTTCGGCATATTGTATGCTCATTTTCAATTTAGTAGGGTGGAAGCTGTTCGCATGAAGGATGGAATTTCCCGCTATGACTTTCTTAAACGTACGAGTGTGAAGTCTATTATTTTTTACATAAATCTCAAGATCTAGGAATGTTACTTGTGTTCTGTCTATTGTATCTGTGAGTTTTAGATTTATTGAGTTATTATTCAATTGTACAATAAACTCTTTAACAGATTCAACAGATCCTTCCCAGATTAAGAACAGGTCATCTATAAACCTTTTCCAAAAATCACATTTTCATTCCATTCCTTCACATGGTTGACTCTGAGCACCTGCTCCTCCCACCAGCCCACATGCAAATTAGCATAGCTGGGGACGAAGCAGGTGCCCATCGCCGTACCACGAATCTGTTTATACGTATCATTTCCAAATAAAAAACAGTTGTTCTCTAAACACATTCTACCCATTTCTAATAACATCCTAGAATGCTGATGATATGAGATATGGCGTTTGTTCAGAAAATGTTGCATTGCATTTAATCCTGTGTCATGTTCGATACTAGTATATAAAGATGTGGCATCTAATGTGACCAACAGGTAAGTGTCCTTCCAAATTACTGTTTCTATTTTATTCAAAAAATCTCGCGTGTCTTGTATATACGCTGGGAGTTCCACCACAAATTCTTGCAAAAAATGGTCTAGATAGGTTGAAATTGTCTCAAATAAACTTCCAATAGCGGAAATGATAGGTCTTCCTGGCGGTCTCAATTTGTCTTTATGCACTTTGGGGATTAGATATAGGATGGGTGTTACAGGATTTTCCACTTTTAAGTATTGGTATTCTTCTTGAGATAACATCCCTAAACCTCTCCAGCGTGCCAACTCTTTGTGCAATTTACTCTTGATTTCCAACAAGTTGCTATGTGGGATCTTTCTGTAGCAACTATTATCACTGAGTTGAAGTCTTGCCTCCTCATTATACATAGATAGTGGCCAGAGGACCACATTTCCTCCCTTGTCCGATTCGCGGACCACTACATTGTTGTCATCTTTTATTTTATTGATAACTTTAATGTATTTTCGATCCTGTGTCTTATTCTCATTGCCAAAATTCCTGTTTGATAGCAAAGCTAAATCCTTCAGGTCTTTGATCACGGCTTCAGAAAATGAATCAATGAGGTCTCTTGGGGCATTAGGTATAAAAGTAGATACTGGTTTAAACGATGTTTTTACCCCTTTCCATGTATCAATTCCCAAAAATTAAAATGTGTGACCTAGCATCGCACTTGGTTCTTCTCCTTCACATTCTAGTTCCAATTCACGAATTTCTTGCAATGCTTGTAAATCTCCCACGTCTAGATTCAAGTTATCTTGTACCAATTCCTGTCAGTTTCCTATTTGATTTTTTTGTGAAAAGTATTTACATAATTTTAATTTTCTTACAAATTTGAAAAAATTTACTCGTGTCTGACAATAATCAAAATTCGTTTTTCTGCAAAAAGAGAGTCCCAATGCTAAAATATTGCTTTCTTCCTCTGATAGCACCATGTTGGTTAAATTTATAACGGTGGTAGGGTCACATTCTATTTGCCTTTGTATCTCTCTTTGGTTTTCATTCCCGACCTTAATTCCATTCCCTCCTCTTCGGTTCTTACGTTTTCTGAATGGTTTTTTCCTTTTTGTTGTTGCGGTCTTTTCCTGTTGTTTTGTGTCCGGTCTAATCCTAAAAAAAGAAATTCATCAACCACACTTGGTAGTATATCAGTGTTCCTTGAAGTGCTTGCGCTGTCCTCATCGGAGCAAGTCTCCACATCTGAACTGGCTACTGAACTCCTTTCAGAGGCACTCTCATTTCCCATACATTGAGGTCCCTGTTTCTTCCAGATAGCCGTTGTTCCTGACAGCCTCTGTCTCCTGAGGTTATCAAAGCGCCGCGCAAAAGTGTAGATCTGTCCCCTCTGGTAATCTAACTTATCTCTTAAGAACTTAGTTGCTTTTCTTTCTCTTATCGCTTGTTCTTGTTTTTTCAGTTTTACCAGTAATTCACTTTCAAATTTAACCAGTGCTTCTGCTTTCACTATATCTTTTAGTTCTGATTCTGTTTTTTGGATTTCCTCTAATAGCTTGTTCCTGTCTTTCTTCGCATATTTAATAAGTATATATATATATCACATAAAAGAAGTGCCCACAAACGAAGACGCACACAACAGCAGGCGAATCCAGCCACCGCAGATCCTTTATTTAGGCAAAACCGGCATGACACTGAAAATTTCCCTTGCCTTTCCCCCAACGCGTTTCGGAGCTCCTGCTCCTTGCTCACGGGGCCGGCATGTGAATGGGCAGATGCGCGTGAAGAACAAGTCTCGTAATCAGCATATCACGCCCTCCAATGGGCTTTTGTAAACAAAGATTCCTGGGACTTGTAGTACTTGCGCTGAAATATTACCCTGTGTGGGTTCTGCCTCACATAGCATTTTTTTCAAAGCTCTCGATAGAGCCTCCAGTGTTTAGTCAGTTCTAATCAGCACAAAACCTGCCATTCTGCTATACGATTGTAGAGATCTCCAATCAGCAGCCCGCCAAACAGTCCAGGCGGCGGTGCTTATTTCAGTGCAAGGACTACAAGTCCCAGGAAGCTTTGTTTACAAAAGCCCATTGGAGTGCGTGATATGCTGATTACGAGACTTGTTCTTCGTGCGCATCTGCCCATTCACATGCCGGCCCCGTGAGCAAGGAGCAGGAGCTCCGAAACGCGTTGGGGGAAAGGCAAGGGAAATTTTCAGTGTCATGCCGGTTTTGCCTAAATAAAGGATCTGCGGTGGCTGGAGTCGCCTGCTGTTGTGTGCGTCTTCATTTGTGGGCACTTCTTTTATGAGATATTCCGGCCTGTCCAGGTCGGGAAGACTGCACCGCCGCCTGGAGTGTTTGGCGGGCTGCTGATTGGAGATCTCTACAATCGTATAGCAGAATGGCAGGTTTTGTGCTGATTAGAACTGACTAAACACTGGAGGCTCTATCGAGAGCTTTGACAAAAATGCTGTGTGAGGCAGAACCCATACAGGGTAATATTTCAGCGCAAGGACTACATGTCCCAGGAAGCTTTGTTTTCAAAAGCCCATTGGAGGGCGTGATATGCTGATTACGAGACTTGTTCTTCGCGCGCATCTGCCCATTCACATGCCGGCCCCGTGAACAAGGAGCAGGAGCTCCGAAACGCGTTGGGGGAAAGGCAAGGGAAATTTTCTGTGTCATGCCGGTTTTGCCTAAATAAAGGATCTGCAGTGGCTGGATTCGCCTGCTGTTGTGTGCGTCTTCGTTTGTGGGCACTTCTTTTATGAGATATTCTGGCCTGTCCAGGTCGGGAAGACGGCACCGCCGCCTGGACTGTTTGGCGGGCTACTGATTGGAGATCTCTACAATCGTATAGCAGAATGGCAGGTTTTGCGCTGATTAGAACTGACTAAACACTGGAGGCTCTATCGAGAGCTTTGACAAAAATGCTGTGTGAGGCAGAACCCATACAGGGTAATATTTCAGCGCAAGGACTACAAGTCCCAGGAAGCTTTGTTTACAAAAGCCCATTGGAGGGCGTGATATGCTGATTACGAGACTTGTTCTTCGCGCGCATCTGCCCATTCACATGCCGGCCCCGTGAGCAAGGAGCAGGAGCTCCGAAACGCGTTGGGGGAAAGGCAAGGGAAATTTTCAGGGTCATGCCGGTTTTGCCTAAATAAAGGATCTGCGGTGGCTGGATTCGCCTGCTGTTGTGTGCGTCTTCGTTTGTGGGCACTTATTTTATGATATATATATATATTTTTTTTTTTTTTTGCAGCAATGTGGTTCCTGCCGGAGCGCGCAGCAGCGGGTGCAGGCGTGGGGCCGAACCAGTGGCCAAATTCAATTTTGCAACAAAGAACGCCGCACTCTGGAATCAGGATTAAAAAGTTTTATTCACAGACCCAGTCTGTCACACCGACGCGTTTCGGCCATGCGGCCTTTCTCACGGTAGGGGGCACTACTGATCAATCTGTTTTTAAACTTTTACCATGTGACTACTAGTTCCCATTGACTCCTGGGACTTGTAGTTTGATAATACATTGCGAATACCCTTGTGACATAGTTATTTACAAATCAAAATTGATTGCGCATGGATCAACCAATATTAGAATACATGATCATATTCATCATTATGTTTCAGACGTGTGGAATAATATAATATTACGTACAAGTTTTAAGTATAGTACATATTGAGTAAACATGATTGTATAATTCTTCCGTCTGAGAACTTAAGGGGTCTAGTACCCAATTGTAATTTTAGCGTTTTTTTTGCTGTTCATGTATCTTGCATAGTTCTTCCAATTGTCAGCTCGCGCTTGTAGGGTGTAGTACCCTAATCCTATATCCTGCAAGTGTCATGGTGAAAACTGGCACGGGGGATTGTTTCGAAAGATGCCTTGAGTTTGTTACTTGGCTTCTGCATGCATAATGATCAGTTGGCCATTTGGTTACAGATGAACATAAAATTCTTCGTCAAAGTTCATCCCTTTGGGGTTCTTGGTTCGTAATCTAATGATGTATTTGGATTCGAGTTGTCGTAGTTTCTTCTTTCTGTCACCCATTCTTTCATTTTTTTCAACCATATCTAGACCAAAGAATGTCATGTTGTGCCAATCGCCATTTTGGCAGGTGATCATGTGTTTGGCAGTTGCATACGTTTGATCCTTGTTTTTTACTGCCCTGATGTGTTCTAAAATTCGTTTTTTCAAAGTGCAAATTGTGCTTCCTATGTACATCTTGCCACAGTTGCACTGGATGGCATATACCACATATTGTGAGGAACATGTTATTCTTTGATTTATGTGGATGATTCTCCCTTCGGGATCCCTGATGTTATTTTTATTCACCCCGATTTTGCATGCTTTGCAGTTGTTACACCGTTTAAATCCGATCTGTTGATGTTCAAGCCAGTTTTTGCTCTTGGGTTCCGATTTAAAATGACTGCGTACTATCGTGTCTTTGATGGAAGCGCTTTCCTGTACGTGATTTGTGGTCTTTCACCAATGATTTTGCCAAGTTCCTGGTCTTGTTGTAGTATTGGCCAGTATTTTTGAATACTTTGTCTGATCTTGTGTGCCTCTTTATTGTAGGATAGTATGAGTCTAGGGACTGTTTGTTGGTTGTTTTCCTTTAAATTGTCTTTTCTTTTGTCTGCTTTTTTTACTAAAATTTCAGTTCGTGAAATTGATTTGACTTTTCTCAAGCTGGCATTGAGGTCTCTTTCTTTATATCCTCTTTTTTTCAATCTATTTGCACATTTGAGAATTTCCCTGTCTGCTTCTTCCTCCTTTGAGCAGTTCCGTCGCATTCTGAGGAGTTCTCCAAATGGTATGCTTTTCAATAAAGATTTAGGATGAAAACTCTCTGCATGGAGGATGCTGTTGGTGGCATTTTTCTTTCTAAAAAGAGTTGTTTGTATTTGTCCATTCTCAATGAAGACTGTGGTGTCAACAAAGTCTATTTTCTGCCGGCTGGTGCTGCAGGTAAAGGTAAGCCCAATGTCGTTATTATTCAAAGTTTTAAAGTAGTTCATGAACTCGTCCTTTTTCCCGTTCCAAATTATAAAGAGATCGTCAATGTATTGAGTCCACAATATGATCTTGTCCAGTGCTGCGGTGTTGTTTGGTCCCCAAGCTACTTCCTTCTCCCACCAACCCATAGTGAGATTTGCATAGTTGGGGGAGAAGGAAATGCCCATTGCACAGCCACATAGTTGGTGATACATCTCTTGGTCAAAAAGGAAAATATTGTTGATGAGACACATTTTGATCATAGTTAGGAGCATTGCTGAGTGCTCTAATTCGTTGATGTTGCGTTGTTTCAGGAAGTATGCGCAGGCATTGAGGCCTACGGAATGTTCGATAGATGTGTATAAGGAGGTTACATCGATTGTTACCATGATGTATGATGGGTTCCATTCTGTATTGGCTAGTATGCGCAAAAAATCACCTGTATCCTGAATGTAGGAGTTTAGATTTTTCACCATTGGAGCCAGATAGTGATCCACATAGGATGACACGTTTTCATATAGTGCGTCACAAGATGATACAATTGGTCTCCCAGGAGGATTGATTAAAGTTTTGTGGACCTTCGGTAAGAAGTATATGGTCGGAATGGTGGGGTTTTCTTTGAGCAGAAATTGATATTCTTCCGTGCTAATTAAGTTGTGATTAAGCCATTCATCCAAGTTAGTCTTCAACTCCTGAATCATTTTGTGAATCGGATTGTTGGCTAATTTTTCATATTTGGTGGAATCATGTAACTGACGGTATGCTTCTACTTTATAATCATTTGTGTTCTGGATGACAATATTTCCCCCTTTGTCCGCAGATTTAATTATTATTTTGGAATTATTGGCTAGAGTTCCAATTGCTTCTTTTTCTCTCCTTGATGTATTTTCCCTGTGTTTTTTGTTTCTCGTTCTTTACATTGTGTCGATTTCATGCATTACTGATTCTGAAAAAGAATCGATCTTGTTTCCCGGTGATAATTGGGGGCAGTATTTGGATTTATTTGTCAAACCACTACTTTTGTGTCATTTCGTATCTATTTCAAGGTTTTGAAGCATTTGTATTTCAGAGATGTCATCATCTTCTAATTCATTTGCTAGGTCATACAAGGTTTTCAAGTGTGGGATCTCCTCAATTGTTAAACATGCATTGTCCATATATATATATCAAACAAAAACCTCTGCTCCACTCCAGGAAAAGAGCATGCACACGAGGGCTATACAGGTAAAGGCCTCTTTATTAGATAAAGCCTCCTCCGACCCAGCACAGAGAGACGCGTTTCGGCTGACGCAGCAGCCTTCTTCAATCTAATAAGCACCATTTTGATGTTGGCCTATATACCCTGATAAGATCATAAACATAGAAGACTTACTTACCACTAAAATAGTTAATCTTTTTTTTTTTTTTTAAACCTGATGGACGAATACCTAAATAATTCATATATGGTATCTGCTAGGTGGCTAATGCTATCTTAATTGATAAAACACATAATGCATCATACTGTTGTCTATAAGTGCATAAATGCTAAAAACACCACAATATCACGTCAGATTAATTATACTTGAACATCACCATAAATGAGAAAATGCCTTCATGTTGAAATAAACCAAATGATCGCACAGGCCATTGATTAAACCATTGCGCTGATTGCACAGTTAAAATCAAATATGAATATATGTCGCGCTGCATACACATGAGAAACAGGGGAGACATACTGCATTACATCACACGTTCGTTTTGAAAGCAAGCCCGATAGAAAAATATATATATTCATGGAGTCACATGTGGCTCATTCTTGAACAAATTAAATTGAATTAAAGCAAGGTACGATGGTATGTATTCTCGGGGTTGGACACACATCATTGACAAAAGTTGTTGTCTAATGCCTTATCCGCATGAATTCACACAACGTGTGCAAGCCAGCATACCATTAAAGTTACAGCACCGCCAAAATGCGTTTCAAGCCTCATTAACAGTTCGAGCATAGTGTTCAATCCCCACGTCCGGTTCTACTGCTCCCATAATGCCTCGTGATTGCTCAATGCAAATGCTAAGAGGCACCGCCGACGTACGGGTGACGAATGGCAATTTGTGACTGGCAACACAAGCAAACTCTGTCCCGCTGCATCATTGTTCAGTGAGGTAATGTCCATTGTCATCCCCATTTAACAAAACATGCTTTTCAATGCTGGATTCGAGCCAAGACTCCCTGGGGCTTAAGATAATGTGGTCCCATATAAAATAGTGTATGAGATCAAAAAGTCTCCTCTTGTAGCAGCCATATAAACTGTGCAAACAAACTGTTAAAATATAGGCGCAAGAAACGGAGTAAGTTCAGAGTATGCTTTAATGGCCATCCAACTCTCCTCAACAACTGACATCTGTCAACATTCCAACCCAAGCTTCAGCGGAGCATTCCAAAGTAAAGGGAAAGGGAGGGGGAGGTGGAATGTACCAAGGGAAAAAAGTGAGAGATTGTAACACATCTCCCTTATTTACTATCAGAAAACACATTAGATTTTACAATCTTGTCACAGCTCCAATATTGTCCATTTTCAAGAAGGACCACATTTTTAAACATTTTGGCTATACGACAGGGAGGATAGAACTTTGTTGGGCTGTGTGGCCCCTTTATGCTCTTCTTCACCTGCACCACATCGCCTACCCTCCACTCTGGGGCTTTGACTCCGTTCTTTTTGTCATGCCAACCCTTGTATTTTGCCTGGTGCAGTTTGACCTTTTCGCTAGCTTCTACAGAATTGGGATTTGCTACCCTGCCACCCTCCAACCAACTGGGGTTAAGTTTAGTACAGGATTCTCTCCTCCTGAGGATACAAAGGGGGAAATTCCTGTTACAAGATTGGGAGAGGTGTGGTATGCCCACAAGCAATCACGCAAAGATGATTCTACTTCCCAACCATTGGTAGAGGCTAGCTGAATGTGTTCTTTAATAAGTCTATTGGCCCTCTCAACCAGGCCATTGGCCTTAGGGCAGTACAGTGCAGTCTTCTCATGTTTGATGTTAAGTTTGGCTAAGAAGTCAACCATATGCTGCGACGTAAACTGTACCCCATTATCTGTGACAAGGGAGGATGGTATACCCTCTTTCGCAAAAACGTCTTTGAGAAACTCAAGAACGGCACAGGTGTTGGTGCGATGAACAAATTTATGTGAGATCCAATGGGAAGTGTAGTCGACTAAGACTAACATGAACCTCTTCTGAATACCCAAATTGTCCATGGGTCCGATGATGTCCATGGCCAGCTTGCTCCATGGCTTAAGGGGTACTTCAACTGGGGACAAAGGTGCCTTCCTTACGGATTTGGTTTTGTCACTCCTGGCACAGCTAATACAATCCTTCACCAATTGCTCTACCATATCGTCCATTCTAGGGAACCAGAATTTCTCCCTCACCCTTTGTTTAGTAAGGCTGAGTCCTAAATGCCCCTCGTGTGCTAGTTCCACTATTCTATTCCTGAGGTTTACAGGTGGTACAATCCTATTCTGACGGAATACTCTGTTGCCCATAGTGCATAATTCATATCGGACTTCCCAGAAGTCTTTGAGATCATCCTCTAGTTCGCTGCACTTGCTAGGCCATCCTTCCTTCATTATCACTTTGAGTTTGGGTAAGTCTTTATCTTCTTCCATTCTTTTTTCCCATTCCTCCTCCGTGAGTGCTGGCTCATCCACCACTATGATGGGACTGTCTAACATTTCTTCGGGTTGTTCATTTTGCACAGGAGCTCTCGACAAGTAGTCAGCAATTTTGTTGTCTTCACCAGGGACATACTCAACTCTAAAGTTGAAGTTCTCCAGTCCCAAGATCCATTTTCCTATCCGGGGAGTGCAATTTTCCATTCCTTTCACCGTAAAGATGAAAGTAAGAGGCTTATGGTCTGTACGAACGGTAAAATTCAAACCCCACAGGAAATACTTGAAATGCTTTACTGCCCAGAAACATGCCAGTGCCTCCCTTTCAATTACAGAGTAATTACTCTCTGCCTTAGAAAGGCACCGGGAAGCAAAAGCAATTATTTTTTCTCCTTTACTATCTCTTTGTGACAGGGTGGCCCCTAACCCCTTTTTTGAGGCATCGGTGGTAAGGATTGTCTTTTTGGTTGGGTCAAAAGTGCCTAATGCAGGTGAATGCAATATCTCTTCCTTCAACGCATCTACAGTGCACCTGTGCTGGTCAAGCCATTCAAAATCCTTGTTTCTTTTCAGCAGCTCACGTAAAGGTTCACACTTAGAAGCAAAATCTTTGACATACTTTGCCATGTACTCCATAAGACCGAGGAAGGACTTAGGTTCATCCTTATTCTCGGGGTAAGGTGCATCTTTGACAGCTTTCAGAAGATTGTTTTTTGGTCTGAATCCTTGCTCGGAAATGGAATGACCAAGGTAGTCGACTGAAGTCACTCTAATTTGACACTTGGACTTCTGCACCGTCAAACCCGCATCCATCAACTTCTTGAACACAAGTCTGAGGGTGCGGTCGTGGTCTTCCACTGAGCGACCGTACACCAGGATATCATCCTGGAAGCACATAGTATGATCTACATCTTTTAGGATCTGGTGCATGATCTTCTGGAATACCGCTGCGGCGGATGCCAGCCCAAAAGGCATCCTCTTGAACATGTAAGCTCCTTGGGGGGTTATAAAAGCAGTGAGGGGCCTTGAGTCAGGGTGCAGGTCTACCTGATGGTAAGCCATAGACAGATCAATGACACTAAAGAACTTCGCTTGACCCATGGTGCTGAGCATCTCATTGATGTTGGGGAGTGGGAACCTTTCAACCCAGTTGTTTTCGTTTAGGCTTCGTAAGTCCACGCATACGCAGATGCCCTCCCCACTAGCCTTGGCCGCGATTACAATGGGCGCCAACCATTCGGACATGTCTACAGGTTGTATGATTCCCATCGTGCACAATCTATTCAACTCTCTTTCTAAAGGCTCCCTCATTTGGTGTGGTACTGGACGCAACTTGTGTACAGCTGGTTTTGCGTTAACCTTAAGTTTAATTCTGTGTTGGTAATCATGAAGGAGTCCCAACTTGTATTCGAACAGTTCGGGGAACTCTTCACAGATGTTGGCGCTAAGCAAAACCTGGTCAGTCAGCAGGACTTGTTCTTCCATGTTTGGGTTAAGGATAATACCCAACTCTTTTTGGTGCTGCCACCCTAACAAATTCGATCCTGTCTCTACGATATACACTTTGCCGACAGTGTTTCTTCCCTTGAATTCGATTTGCATCTCTTTCATACCTAAGAGGGGTATCGGTTCTTTATTATAACCTGTGGGGAAAACGTCAGGTATCTGCAAGGCATTGATTCCCTGGTTGTTTATGCATTCGAAATCTTTACAGTTCAATAATGTAAAAGGAGAGCATGAGTCGGCAAACATGGTAACGATTTTGTTGTTCAACTTTACGTCACATTTGGGATAAATTACATTTACAGTACCAGTATTTTCTTTCAGTTGAAAAATGTACTTCCTCTCACTGGGCATGACACATTTTATTTATTTACTCATAGTGCCCTCTACACATGCACCCTCTCCGTGATGGGGGTCACCTTCTCTGCACACCCTGGCAAAATGTCCCCTCCTATTGCATTTCTTGCAAGTAACGCTCCGAGCTGGACAATGGATGTTGTTAGCAAGATGGTTGCTGCTACCACACCTATAACACTTGTAATTTCTTTCATTCCCAGGAGGCTTGTGCCCATTATTCTTGTTTTGCACCTTATTTACTTCACATATCTCCACTTCCTCTTGGATATTTGCTACCACTTCTGCTGTGGTCTTCATCTCTTTTATACATTTGGCAGTGTGTTCCACTGATTTAGCAATACTCACTGCTTCTCGAAGGCTGGGATTCTTTGCTAACAGTTTTTCTTGGATGCGTAAGTTGTTAGTGCACCGCACCAATTGGTCTCTAATCAAAGAGTCTGTCAAATTGCCAAATTCACACAATTGGGTGAGACCCCTCAATGCTGCAATATAGTTGGTAACTGACTCTTGTTTGCCCTGGGACCTGCTGAAAAATGTGTGTTGTTCCAACACTACATTTATTTTGTCCCCAAAGTGTGTTTCCAACTTTATCATGGTGGTAGCAAAATCGTCCATACCTTCCACTGCCTCTCCATTGGGATTTTCTGGTTCGGGCAACGTCTCGTAAATTTTGCGCCCCTGTACACCCAAATTGTGAAGGAGGATGTGCTGTTTGCGCATGGCAGTGAACCGTTCCCCCCCAAAGGCAATCAGGTACGATTCAAAAAGTTTGAACCACTCCTTCCAGCATATCTCAGGTTCTCTTACTTCATTTAGAAATGGAGGTGGCTGGCTCATGCTTGCCGCAGCCATCATGGTATGATAGGGGGTAGCCAACAGCTAAAATGATGGAATGATAGTCAAGGAGTCAAGGGTGCAGTGGAAGTACTTTTGGAATGGGAAAGTTGCCTCTTCAATTGCCTAATGATGTGATATAACCAGGAAAGTTGGCAGCGCCACCTTGCACAACAATACTGATCCTAGATAGCCACAATATCCATGTGCCAGGTTCAGGGAATGCACACGTTCTCCAATAATGCACAATGTTAATGGCCTTAATCACTTTGGCAAAGTATGTTGCACTTTACTAACTTAGACCATAAGCATATGTATTTACTGCCAGATCCTCCTCCGGATTGAAAGCCCCCACTATACTCCTTTTAAATGGGGAAGAAGGTGCCTGCGATTGCCACAGCACTTGTGCGCACAGTTCATGGAGTAGAGTCTCACTTCCTGACAATTTGATAAATATTTTATTTTGCTATGGCAACCTGCAGCGTAATTACGAGTCGGGAAGACTGTGAAACCAAACGCAACCACTGAAAGCGCTGGCAGGGAACTGCGCACGAACCGGAGAATAGTGTCTCAAGACGGCGCCTGTTTGCGCACGCCCGCAATGCTGCCTCACAACGCCGGACAGACAGGAGCGCTCACAATCAGGAATCCCTGCAGACGTCATTCCACTCGCTTTTATCGCCTCACATTTCCTGCGGTGAAACGCTCTCCACACACTGCTGACAGCCAAATCTGTTCCCGCTAGTTCTTCACACACACGACTTCGTGGCTCGGTGACCAGCATACCTCAGGACGCTTCTCTCCGGAATTCGCGATGTCACCACTGACGTACAAGGAGGTCGTTGCGATGGACTCACCGCTACACTGCCACGTCGTTGGTTAAACAGACTCCGCAACACTGCTTGCATAAATATTCATGGAGTTTGTCCTATTTATTTTTTTTCCTCTGGTGGCAACCTTCTCAGAAGTGCCTGGTTAGACCTCTGCCACACGGGTCCACGTAGGATTATGTTACTGGATACTGCTCCTCTTCTCATATGGTATTAAGAATTCCCAAAACAATATCGAGGTTTCTCTTTTTCCAGTAACGCAAATGGAGAGAGCACAGAAAGGGGAAATGGCCACAACTGCCCCCTTCGCAGCAACTCGTCGCCAGTGTTAAAATATAGTAATGAAACAAGTGGTCCGTGACTGCTTTAAAGAAGAATAAATTATAGTTTATCATGTGTGTATAGCTTAAATAAGTCAAACACTGGTAAAAAATACCAAAAATGAATGCAACAACCTACCCTGCTATCTAAGATAGCATTGTTCAAAACGTACAGTCAATGTAAAACACAAAAGCGCCCCAAAATTTTTTTGTTGTTTAAGTTCAATATATTTAATTTCATATACTTGAAACAGATCAAAATTAATTTGACAAAAAGAAGATACAAAGGTTGCTCAAAGGAGGGGAGAAGAATGGGTGTGCTCGTGATGGGTAGGAAAAGGTGAATAGTCACAAATGTTCAGAGTTTATACATTTTTACTGCTTTGGCAATGGACTGGTAAGGAGACCAGTACAGAAAGGCCTGTCCCAAACAAATTATTTTTAACATTTTTTATAGTTTTTGTAAATGCATAAATGCAACATCAAGCGAAGGGGATGGGATGTGATACAGGCCGTTGGTGGGTGGGGTGCGTCGACGTTTCGACTCGGCTTGTGCATAGAGGGTGACTTAAACCTCCGCTGCGAGTCTTCTTCAGGACGAAAAGGGGCAGGGGGCAACCTAATCCTGGTGCCACACAGGCATCTCAGGTATAACACTGGCGATTGAGTACTTAATGGCTCTGTCAGGGTTTTCCAATAGTAGTGAGCTGAAATCCACTCGTGACCTTGAAAGAAAAACCGGGCGTCGCACGCCTCGTGGAATCCTTTGCACTTGAACTTGGCAGAAGGGATTCTACGAGGCGTGCGACGCCCGGTTTTTCTTTCAAGGTTTTGACAGATTAATTCAGTTGTCTGATGACCATGTTATAATTAATTCACGGTTTTAAATACCGGTGAGGACTTCACAAGGTGGGCCCTCACGAGTGGATTTCAGCTCACTACTATTGGAAAACCATGACAGAGCCATTAAGTACTCAATCTCCAGTGTTATACCTGAGATGCCTGTGTGGCACCAGGATTAGGTTGCCCCCCGCCCCTTTAAGTCACCCTCTATGCACAAGCCGAGTAGAAACGTCGACGCACCCCACCCACCAACGGCCTGTATCACATCCCATCCCCTTCGCTTGATGTTGCATTTATGCATTTACAAAAACTATAAAAAATGTTAAAAATAATCTGTTTGGGACAGGCCTTTCTGTACTGGTCTCCTTACCAGTCCATTGCCAAAGCAGTAAAAATGTATAAACTCTGAACATTTGTGACTATTCACCTTTTCCTACCCATCACGAGCACACCCATTCTTCTCCCCTCCTTTGAGCAACCTTTGTATCTTCTTTTTGTCAAATTAATTTTGATCTGTGTCAAGTATATGAAATTAAATATACTGAACTTAAACACAAAAAAAATTTTGGGGCGCTTTTGTGTTTTACATTGACTGTACGTTTTGAACAATGCTATCTTAGACAGCAGGGTATGTTGTTGCATTCATTTTTGGTATTTTTTACTAGTGTTTGACTTATTTAAGCTACACACACATGATAAACTATAATTTATTCTTCTTTAAAGCAGTCACGGACCACTTGTTTCATTACTGCATTGTACCCAGGTCTTGTGGCATTTATTGGGTTACCCCATTAATTTGTAATAGTGTTAAAATATAGGCGCAAGAAACGGAGTAAGTTCAGAGTATGCTTTAATGGCCATCCAACTCTCCTCAACAACTGACATCTGTCAACATTCCAACCCAAGCTTTAGCGGAGCATTCCAAGGTAAGGGGAAAGGGAGGGGGAGGTGGAATGTATCATGGGGAAAAAGTGAGAGATTGTAACACAAACTTAAAAGCGGGGTCGGGGGAGACCAATTATATAAAAATTAATTAGCCCAATAGTCCTCACCGCTTGACACGGTGCCCAGTCACCATGAGTCACGTCGGTCTTCCGAGTAGGGCATTTCGAGTCAGGGAAGGAGTGGACCCTGCGCTGAATGTCAAATGACTTCCCCGCAGCAGAGATACTGCCTCCACTACTGCTGTCATCCACAAATTCTCATCCCGGCGGACATCATGGGGGCCGTCAGTTTAGCATTACCATGCTTACTTCCTCCAGATTGCGGCTGGATCTGGAGGCCCTGGACGACTGGTGTTGCGTGGACAGCGTCAACCGGCAACGCTGATAAGTATCAAACAAAAACCTCTGCTCCACTCCAGGAAAAGAGCACGCACATGAGGGCTATACAGGTAAAGGCCTCTTTATATATATATATATATATATATATATATATATATATATATATATATATATATATATATATATATATATATATATATATATCATAACATATACATAATACAGTGGCTATCGCCACTGGGTAGTTATAGTTAGGTCAGCGTTTCCATAGGAGTAGCTAATAACTTTGGTGCAGTTTGACGAATCATCATGAAACTTTCCAAAAAAGTGCACTTTTTTGCCTAATTTGTGCATTGAATGTTTCGGGGCTATCTGTCAAGCGGGGGCCAAGAAAAAAAGGGGGTTACAAAACACAAAATCCCATGCATTTTCCATTGACTTTTTTAGACAGCTCTACCGCAAAAACTGCTGAACGGCATTACACCAAATTAGGCAAGAACCTACATCTTAGACCAGAAAGCGTGCTTTTTGTAATTTGGTATTTTATTTATTTATTTTATTTATTTATTTAATTGAGTTTTATATAGTATAAATCCATTCAGTCGTTTTGAGATATTAAGGTTTAAAAATATTTGTATATCAGGACGGTTGGATTCAAGGGACTCTCACAAGTGTCCCTCAAACCCAATTTTAAAAAATAGCGTGTACTGATTGGCCCAGTGAGATTTTTTTCCTTGGGCCAATTCGCTCCCACAGGAGTCAGACTCCCGCAGGAGGAAGCACTCTGATTGGCTGCCAGCAACATGAGAAAAATTTTGCTGACAGCCATTACAGGACTCGGGGACTAAGTCCCCTGTGCTGAAGTTAAACAAAAATAATAATATAAGGGGGAAGGTAGGTTTACCCTGCGCCTCTAGGCCCTGTGAGTGGGGACCCCCCACCCCCAGGAGCCAACATAAAATATGGCGTTATTTTGCAGCGATCCCGCAAGATGTAGCCAGGAGAGTGTCATCTACGAATGAGAGGAATAAGTGCGAGGGAGAGAGAGGCTGAGTGTAGTTGTCTTAGTGGATGGTAGAAACGGTGGTTGAGGTAGGCAGGCCAGTGTTGTGGAGGGCTTTGCTGGCATGGATGAGTAGCTTGAATTGGCAGCGTTTCTGGATGGGTAGCCAGTGTAGTTCTCTGAGGTGGGGAGGGATGTGTGCGCTGCGGGGATGTCTAGGATGAGACTGGCGGTGGCATTCTGGGTGGTCTGGAGCCTTTGGGTGAGTTGGTTGGAGATGCCGGTGTAGAGTTCGTTGCTGTAGTACAGTCTGTAGGTTATGAGTGACCGTGCATCTTGTGTTGGTTGGGAGCCACTTGAAGATCTTGAGGAGCATTCTTAGTATAAGGAAGCAGGAAGAGGTTACTGAGTTCACCTGTTTGGTCATCCTGAGTTTGTCGTTCAGGATGATTCCGAGGTTTCTGGCGTGGTCTGTGGGGGTGGGCATGGGTCCCAATTTGGCTGGCCACCAGGAGGAGTCCCTTGGAGAGCTCTTGTTTCAGAAGGTCAGGACTTCCGTTTTGTCTGTGTTTGGTTGTAGGCAGTTTCTCTTTCCTCCAGTTTGCCTTGTTGGTCATGCAGGTTGTGAAGTTTGTCCTAGTGGTGTTATCGTCTGTGAAGGAGAGGATGAGCTTACTGTCGTCAGCATAGGAGACAATGTTGATTCCGTGAGCTCTAATGAAGTGGGTGAGAGGTGCCATGTATATGTTGAAAAGGGTTGGGCTGAGAAAATATTCTTGAGGGACTCCACAGACGAGGTTTCTTGGGTTTGGAGGTGTGCGGCGGGAGTATGACTCTCTGGGTTCTACTGGAGAGGAAGGAGGCGATCCATCTCAGGGTGGCTCCTTGTATTCCGGAGTTGTGAAGTCTTGAGATGAGGGTACTGTGGGGTATTGTGTTGAAAGCTGTGGAGAGGTCGAGGAGGATGCAAGCTGCAGTTTCCCCTCTGTCCATGATGGTCCGGATGTGGTTGGTTGCTACGATGAGGGCGGTTTCTGTGCTGTGGTTGCTGAGACATTCTGACTTAGTGAGGTCCATTAGGTGGTGCTCTTCTAGATGGTTTGAAAGTTGCCTGCTGATTGCTCTCTCCATGACTTTGGAAGGGAAGGGTAGGAGCAAGATGAGTCTGAGTTACTGAGTTTATCCGGGTCTGCCGAGGGTTTTTCCAGGGGAGCTTTGACCTTGGCATGTTTCCAGTTGCCTGGGAAGGTTGTGCTATGTATGGAGGTGTTGGTGATGGTGGTGAGGTAGGCACTGATCAAGGTTTCTAGATGTAATTTGTAGATGTAATTTGGGGAGGAGTCGGTGAAGCTCCAGAGTGGATAGTTTTCATAATTTTGGCTGTGACTTCTGAGCTAAGGGGGCTCCAGTCCGTTAGTTGATGGTCGTTCTTGGTGTTGGTGGGCAGAAGTCTGATGGGGTCTTCTGAAGTGTGCTGGGGTTCGAAGTTATTGCAGAGGTCCTGTGATGGGGTGATGGTGGTGGTGGCTGCTGATGGGCTGGAGAATGCTTTGACGATGTTGAAGAGTTCTTTGCAGTTGTTGGAGCTGGTTTCCAGTTCCTGGCTTCTTTGATCTGGGTGTGGTATCTTCTAAGCGCAGATTTGTAGGTGCTCCTTGCTTTGCCATCTCGGCTGGTTCTCCATCTTCTCGCCAGCTGTTTGCAGTAACATTTGGAGTCTCTCAGGTCTTCGGTTTACCAGCAGGCTTGAGCATTGGTTCTTGTTTGTCTGACTTCCTTCAGGGGGGCTAGAGTGTCAGCGCAGCCTGTGATCCAGTTGTTGAAGGTCCTTATGTTGTTCTGCAGGTCACCAGTGAAATCAGGTTGAGTTGGATCTGAGGGTGTGAGTCCAGTTCACTCCTGTTATCTTGTTCCAGCTGCATCTGAAGTTGCTGGCTGTCACTGGTATTGTGGAGTGGTGTGCGTTGAAGTAGAAGTGTACAATGGAGTGGTCCGTCCAGGTGAGCGGGGTTAGGTGGCTGAAGGTACTCTGTTGCTGTGTTGAGGAATGAGGAATCAGAGTAATGGAGATTACCAACAGTAACCTAAGCATTTGTTCTGTTGTATGATAGTGAATGTGCATGCTATATATTCTGCAGCACATTTCGTCTATGGGGCCAAAAGGAATGATCACATCACACAGATGTTGTTTAATCTCTGCTGGCTGCCCATTGAAGCCAGGCCCATATATAAGACTGCTTGTATCACTCATAAGGCCTTACACTGACCCATTCCACATTGTCTGGCAGACAAACTTAAATTATCCAGGAGCACCAGACCATCGCAAAAGCTGAAGCACTGCTGCTAGAGCCCCCCGGCATTTAAAAAGGAACGACTCACGGCACAATCCTTCTCAGGAAGCGCAACCAGAATACTGAACTTCCTTTCCTCTGAACCTACACAACACCACTTCAAAGGTTATCTTTAAATTGACGCTGAAAGCCCTATCCCTTCAAAGACATTTCAGCTAACTTCTGCTCCTCACTTTTAACCTTGATGGTGTAGTCTTAACAGTGATTATTGCCATGAGATTTACTGCACTACTTCCCCATCATGAACATGGCATCAGCCGACAACCTGTTACTCAAATGTTATCACTGCTGCAATATATACTATACACAGGGCCACTGGAATTATGCAATGTTGCAGCTTTATTTTTTTTGCATAATTATGGATTTGCTGCATTTACCACATAATCCATCATAGAGGTGGGCAAGCCTCTGAATGCTCAAGCCAGGCTCAAGCCTGTTGGAACCTCGAGCCAATAACGGGCCGAGCTTTCATGTGACTTCTGCTTACCTCCCTCTCTCTAGCCAGGATGTGCTACCAGCCAGTGCTGCCGACTTTGGAACTGGGGAACCAGGTTCGAGTCTCTGTGTCGGCTCAGCATCCTGTGACTCCGGGCAAAGCACTTAATCTCCTACTGCCTATAAACAATGAATGTGACCTAATTTAGCTGGTGCTCATGTAAAGTGCTCCAAGTTCGGGCTAAATAAAACCTGCAGATAAATGAACAGAGGTAAAAAAACAAAGCCTTAACATAAGAAAAGACAGATACCCATTTACTGGAAGATTTGTATAAAGTAAAACCTAGAAAAATTGCGGCTTTCCTGCTTAAATTGTGTGATTTTAGGCAAAAGTGTTATTTAACCAAAAGTCTTTTTTCTTCATTATGGCATGTGAAACCACTTTCAAATATGTGAGTTCAGAATACCAGTTGTGCAACAACTTATTGTGTTTAAAAGAACTATGATGTTGCTCTATATTAATTTGGGTCAGGTACAGGGTTTACACAATTGTCTTGTCTCTTAGTTCACTAATGGTTCATGTTTAAATACCATCACTTTTAAAAAGAACTTCTCAGTGTAGTGTTATAATATGACATATTAATGTCAAAGCTTTCACATGTTAAAGAAATATAAGTTTTTTAATTTTGAAGAGACGTTATCATATCTTATGGGATGTTTGTTGTATGATTTCCATAGCAAACATTTTTAGGACTCGGCTCATATATGAGCTCTAAGATTCGAGCTAGACCCTTGGCTCGTCTCCCGCTGTTGGCTTGCCCAGCTCTAATCCATCATCTGCTGTTGAATCTGCAGATTTTAACTAAACAAATTGTTTTTTGCTCAAATAGATCAGAGGTTACTAAAAACAGTGCAACAAGTATTTGCTTACAGTGGAAGGCCTTTCACAAAGGTTAACTGGTCCTCTTTCACTTACTTATTTTTGTATTTGATTGTTAAGAGTGGTACTAATAAGGTGAAATATTTGTCCAGACAGTATTACCATGTGTAAAAATTACAAAATAATGAAGTAATATTATTTAAAAATGTGCCACATTATGCCGCATAATTTGGCTTTTCTTGCTGCACAATTAAGCCAACTCAGCCGCATAATTTGATGCTCCCTGTCGCATAATTTCAGTGGCCCTGTCTATACGCCAGTTCTTTAATGTACATCGTCATCAGATAACGTACTTCTACGCCCTATGTAATGACCTGCCCTTATACTGTAATGTAGCAATATCTTCGGGTTTTTGTACTTAATGCTGTAAAGCGCTCTAGCATTTTTGGGGTAAGGGCCGCGTTATATAAAAATGCATAAATAACAAAATTAATGTGTCATTTTGAATTGTGCCATTGTGTGGGCACGGCGATACCAATAAACTAGTCGCCACACACCCCAAGCCTTCGCGAGTCTGTCAACCTTGAAATCTGGCTGCACAGCCAAGCCTGGTAGCGACAACAGAACCTGTCTGCTCTCTCCGGTCACTCTGGCTCTGACTGCAGCATTCGTCCTCTCTGCCTTCTCCCTCCTCTTTTCCTCCCCTCCCATAGGCCACGAAGCGGCAGCACGTGCTTTCTCCTCCCCTTAGTCACATGGCGCCCGTGTCTGTGGTGGTGGGGGCAGGGGGCGGTGGAGCACTGAGGTCCCCTCCCCCAGCTCCTCCTCTGCCTCTTGCTCCCTCCCCCCCTCCTCCCGTGTCAGCTGGAAGCTCCTGAGCAGGAAGTGTGCTCAATGCCCTTTGCCTGTCCTAGAAGCCGAGCTGAGAGAGGAGGCTAGGGGGCCATGCTGGCACCCCGGCTCTGAGGATCCCCTACCTGGGAGAGGGCCCCCACATCAACCCCACAGGGGATGCTCGCCTGCTGGCCCCCGTCCAGGTGAGCGCACCCACGCCACTGCCTGCTGCCCCATCCGCCACTTGCTTCAGTCCGTCGCTTGTGCCACCGATCCCGCAGAGCCCCCCGTAATCACAGTGTCTCATCTACCTCCCGATGTATCTCTGCGAAGACTGCTCCCCATTAACGCCCCGTACTCTCCCGCGACTTGCTATATACATAGATTTTAAATAGGTTTACCTCCGCGTGGTTTGTTAGTACACATAGCACAGGGTTTTGTTTTGAGGCTGTTGGATGGATACAAACTTTATGATGCTACAGTGTGTGTGTGTGTGTGTGTGTGTGTGGGTGGGGGGGGGGGGGGGGAGGAACCTTGCCCCTTTGCCGTATCACACGATTTCTTAGCCCACATTATACGCGGCGCTGTTCTGAGAGGTTTAGGGTGCTTACACTCATCAACTGTGCAGAAATACCATTGCACATGGGGTACCGTAGTGCGTTTTATGCTCCCACCCACCCAGTACTGACTTCGGGTAGAGGTCCACACTGGCTGAGGGTAGATGTCCAACTATTGATTCAACTTTAGACTTTAACCTACTGAACTATCTCAGTGGGACTGGATTCTGTGCCCCCGTGATCTCCTCTAAACCATGCTGCACACAGACCTCTCTAGCAGGCACACTTGCCCTCTGGTCGATCTTGAGTTGGAAACTGGAGGTTACACCTAGCTCCCTGCAGCAGGCTCCATAACCCCTTACTCTTTATCTAGGATAAAAAACAGTGACCCGCAGTTTTTACACAGATCGCTGCCTCGTGCCTATTAGCTCACAGAGCTGTCTTACACGGATTAAAACAAGTAACTGTGTGTCAGGCGTATTAGTACTTAATGCTGGGGTTATCCTATTTCTGAGAGTTACGGATTTTTGTAGTTAAGGCTTCCGGGGTAGATGGGGCTAAATATAACATAATTTGGTGACGTTAGTTACCCCTAATCCTGCTGTATTGTGCATTGATTTACAAGGAACCTTACACTAGTGTTATTATTAGCCCCATAAAAAATAACGTGATTAAACTATTATGTGCCCAAGGTCACACACACAGTGTTCTCAAATGACTTGCACAGTAGTGCACAGTATGGTGAAGTAATTAGCCCAAGATCGAGCACTTTGGTCACGTTTGTCCAGGATAATGCACTTTGTTCCATTACACATACTTTGTTCAAATGGTCTAACGGAACAGGCTGACCTCTGTTCTCCTTCTTGTGCTGTTGTTAATATGGGCACGCATCGCCCTATTCCCCTCCCGGTAGCCACCTATTTCCAGCCCTACTGCTCCCGTACCTGACGCTGTGCTCCTTTAAGCCCCTCTCCCAGTACTGGATGTATGACCTTGAAAGGTCATTCCGACATCTCAAGGTCTAATTCTGTTTCCTCGCTGCCAATCACGCCCCCTACATTGCCACTTTGGACTGAAGAAGACTGCTTTCAAACGCGCTGCAGGAAAGTGACAACTGCAGCAAAAAGCGACATATTTTGCTGAATGTATTGCTTGATTTAAATAAGTATTATTTGCTATTAAACTACTGGATATCCGTGCCATAATTTAGTGTTTACTATTAATAGTGCCTCGACTGTGGCAATAATTGTATGGTTTATTATTTTATTGGTGCTGGTATTGAAGAACGTGGTTTTATACTTTTCAGTTTATCATGTGTGTTTTTTAATTTTTTTAATTGCCTTATGCTGCATTATCATAGTTTATCCCATATGTAATAAATGCAACTATAAATTATTATTATTATTTTGATATTTTTGTTATCGCAGAGTCCCTGATTGGACATGGCTATTCAGTGAGGACATAGTGTCAGACCCTGATGCAGTGGGCTTCTGATTTCCAAAACTGACATTCATCTTTTCTTTAAACTAATTAAAATGGAGGGCAGGCGGGTAGAAAGCTAGCTAAGTACTTTTTAGATATATTTCTGCAAAAAGCTCTGGACATTGGAAATTATTATTATTATTTTTTTTGCTCCAGGCATGCCTTGGTGTTGGTGGGCACTGTTGCGGCACAGCTGGGGTGGATGGAAGTACTGTGCGCTGCTTGGGCTGTGTGTTAGTCAGTGGTAATGCTGTGGGCTTCCTGAGTTCGGTGACAGTGCTACTGGGCCTGCATGGTAGTGCAGCGCTCTGGGTGAGTCTAGATGGTAGTGTGCATGTCTCGGTGTTGGATAGTAGTAATAATTACCTTGTACCCAAATGGCAGTGTTGAGGAGCACATCAAAAGTGGGGCGAAGTAACACCCCAGTGCCGGACGCACAGCTCAATCCTTCATGCATCAAAAAAGTGCCACAAAATTAATCCATTTCACAGATTTTTTTTTTTGATTTTTTATTCAGTTTCCTCCATCATTTCTCTTCAACCAATAATTGTCCTCTTGTCACATGAGAGGCGCTTACGTTTTCACTGTGTCCTTAATGCAACAGAAATGCCGATCCAGGCGTTATTCCGGAGCATGGAGTGTACATAAGTATTCTTCCACTGTTGAACTTAATCACCCAATGCATTTAGGGCCTTTCATGGCCTTTCGTCAGGGGTTCTCTACAAATTTAAAACATTGATATTAGCCTAAGTATTTAATCAATTTTAACTTGTTTAAATCTTGCACGTATTGTTGAAAATCCATACATTGAATTCCAGCTCACCCCTTAATCAACGTCTTCCCGCTAAAAGTGTAGCCATAATGCTACTGCTAAGTGGATACCCAGGCCAACCAGTACTTGACTTCCTAAACTTGCCTCACATATCTCACTACCACCTTCTAATCCCCCACTGGTCAATGCCCATGAGCATATACACAGCCTATGTCAGAAACCACTTTCAATCTGACTGTTTCCCCGCATCAAAATGTAATCAGCATTGCTCCATACCTTCAACTTCTATTCTGGTGATCGCCTTCCCACCATGTTCGCCATAATCCAAATCCTCCACTGGGCAGACCACGTTCCGGGCTTGCACGCGAACTGAATACATAAAGACATACAATTGATGAGAAAATTTAAAGAAACAGGTGTGCACTCTGTCGCCCCCTCGTGTTTTTGCATGTAGTGTTGAGGAGCCCCATGTAGTGCTGGTAAAGACAGTCAGATGTAAAGAGGAATAACCCTGGTGTACGGGAAAAGGGCTTTTCAAGCATGGGTATAGAGCCCTTGATCAGAAGCAATGTGGAAAGAAGTGTGGGTAATTCAACGGCATTCCACTGAACCCCACGAATTCATGCCATTGTGTTCCACCCCTTTGGAGTCTCAGCTGAGAGTTTGGGTGCATGTAATTATCCTTAGATCCCTAGTGTTTTGGTTTCTAAGGACATTGTAGTGCACCCATCACACTCAAGAGAGAGGCTCTTTAGTGTGCCCTTTGGGCCTGCTTTCTGCTGCACTTTCGGTTTCTTATCCTACAGGCAAGAATGCCCAACAGTGATAAAACGAGGCAACCTTTAGACAGTTTACACTAGGCCGCAAAGCCATACTTAACAAGCATTTGCAATGCAATAGGTCTTGCATTTGCAAGAATTTAAGCTATTGGCATTGTAAATGACAATGCCTTTTATTTATCTGTTTTGATAATTAACACATAAATAAAAGGCATTGTCATTACAATAGCTCAAACTCTTGTAAATGTGAGACCTATTTCATTTCAAAGAAGCGGCCGCCATTGTCCCGGGCTGCTTGGAAAGTGAAAGCGCGCATGTAGCAGGAAAGCATGTCGTGCCTACTGTAGGAGAAACTCATTGAAGAAAATAGTGCTTACAGACTTAATAAGACATACCGTGTAACAACAGAAGTAAAAGGGCCAGTCCTTATGAGAGGTTACAAATGAAGACAAGGCGGTACTAAGGAGGGACTAACAAGCCTATTCACGAATCAGAAGCCAGTATTTACAAAGGACAATGACACAAGCCAATGAAAAATATGGGCGTAGAGTGGGCAGAGCTGATGAGGGGTGTTACCCCAAAACCGGTCCCAGGATGCTTGTTTCTGGTCCAGGGAAGACCTGGCTTGGCAGTTCGGGCTGGACTGTTCCCATGAGGAACAGGGTCAAGACTGATTTTGCATATTGCTAGGTCTGAACTGGGGTGGCGAAGTGAGCTAAAGAACGATGATTGATTCAACCCAGATCTGTGATTGGGGGTGAGTGTCTGAAAAGTTTCAGCGCTCCGTCCATCATCTCCTTGTGTTTGCCTGTTCTCCTCAGCCAGGACAGGCACAGTCTTTTGAATCTGCCTCTCTTGATCCAGGAGGGGCACATTCCAATCTGCAGCCGAGGCAGCAAGGGGCCTCGTCCACCCCTAGGAGGACAGGTGTTAGGTCCTGCCCCTTGAATCACCCTGCACAAGTTTCCAAGGCACTGACCCTATTTTTACCAGCAAGACTCCAAGAAGCCATCGTCCAGTCTCGGAATGTGAGTTGAATCGTGGTATGCACCTCTGCGCCTGCTTGGCCCGGTCCTCCTTATATAACCACACAAATTAAATAAATGGTGGAAGGTCGCATGTGAGCGAATCTCTGGTGAGTTCTCTGTACTTCATTAGTGGGTTGTGAAAGTGCGAATTGGGCATATTAAGACGTAATTTTCTCTTCTGCTTTAATAGTGACTTCTTCTCAATTACCGTGGGACAGAGCAAGTACACCGAGCAAGCAGATTTAAATATACAAAGAGGGCAGTGGTAGATAAGTGGCAAATGCGAACAGTGAGGGTGGTAAAGCGTCAGCATTGAGAGCTCCCCTGGCAGGGGCCCACGATGCAGCCGTAATGACATTCAGGCATCCCTGGACGGTACATGCACTCGGAATACAGGGCAGGGAGGCCTATGAGGGTGGGTAGACACCCCCATGGCCTTAAGTCGGAAATGAGGGTCCCGTCAAAGACTTCAGGGCATATTTTTAATTTCTCCTTCAAACAGGATTCTCTGTAGGGATTTTTACAACAGGTAGAAGGGGGAACAGAATAAACAAGATGACCACACCGCCGTCCTACACGTTTCCTCAGTTGCCCTTTGCTGCCCTCCCAGTTGCTCAGATGGCTCCCTGGTTTATCATGCATGATTCTCCAAGGAGGGTAAATCTGTAGCTGAGGCGGCCTGGAGGACTGCCGAAGATCACGCTGAGCTTAGAGGACGCGCTGACCCCGGGCCGTGGCCGGCTGCTGTCCTCTGACGGAGCACATGGAGGTGCCTGACCTCTGCTCCACTGCAGGCCTCGTGCCTAACCATTCACGCATGATAAATATGTGCGTGATTGCATATCGTAAACAGTAGTTGTTGGTCATCAAAAGGTGCACTCTGGCCTCCGCAGTTCTTGCAGTTAACCTAACCGAGTGCCCTCTCTAACCTGGTGGTGGTCTCTGGGGAAGCGAGTCTCTCGCTTCACATTTAGCTCATACTCATTGTCTCGCGATACCAGGCTCTGTGACGATCTGTTTATGCTCAGGTTTATAATGATACGTCTCCAGTCAGCTCTGTAGCGAGCTCTCATCAATCAGTTGTGTGACAATCTCTCCACACGGCTATTTGGCAAATGTTCCTCATTCAGCCCTTGTGTCCACTTCTCTCTGCGCACTCTTTGTCAGTGGTCAGCCTCCGCGATGCTTCTCATCTCCCCACTCTGGCCTTAGCCAAGGTGAAAGTTGTTCTCTCTGTTCACAGTCCTGTGTAGAGGTTTGTTTGCTTGTTAAGTGTTTGGTGAAGTGCTAACAGGCCACCTTACGGCCACTTTAGAACGCTCAGAGACACTGCTAGTCTACAGACACGCACAAGCAAAGCATACAGTCACAGTGATGGTCTCTCGTCCCTCGGTCAGTGATTGTCTTTCTCCCCCCAGAATCACACAGTTTGTGTGAATTTTTTTATTTTTCACTCAACTGTGTGACTTCTCTACATCCAGCAAGTGTGATTTTGCTCTTTTTCGCACCCTCAATCTTTGTGAAGGGCTTTCCACGCTCAACGTGTGACTGTGCGTTTCTTTAGCATTACCACCCCTAAGTCTCCTTCACTATTGTAACTCACATCATTGATGTTACTAACATGCGTCATAAAAGTAGAACACGCATTTTTTGGTTGTGAAAACTGTTGAAAGTTTCCTAATCTAATTGAAACACATAGGGTTAATTTACAGGGTGAACCAGGTGTTCGGTGCTGTTAAATTTATAGCAGACACCCATCCAGAATGCCAAGCCAGAGCCAACAGGAATAAAGATACTTTCTGTAGTACATCGATATCCGCTTCTTGTGTTTTTCAAGTGGGGCTGTGACTATAATTCTTGAGTTGCTGAACCCATGAGGCAGAGAGCAATTAAAAGCCAAACCCTAGTAGTCAGGATACTAACAGCCCATTATTGAATAAAGGGGTCACCACCGCTTTCTTACCAGTTATCAGGGTCCACTATGGCCCGAGGACATCAAGTTTGTGTCCCATCTTCCATTCTTGGGGCATTTCATAGTTCTTGTGTTAGGATGGCACCCTGTAAGTCTGTTTACAATGCTGAAAAACAGTAATATTACATCATTACTAGTTGCTTTCAGAACTGGATGGGTGGGTGATTTTCTGTGTGGCCATGGAGGAAAGAGGGCACCAGTTCCCGCGTCAGCCGCAATTCCTCTTGGGTGACCATAGAAGAAATAATCTGCCTTCACCGGCTGGCGGGAACTAATAAGAGGTTGTCCACTGTATTGTCACCCCGCAGGTGATGTGACCAGCCGCCCTCCCTTGCTCTGTATTAATCTTTTTCAACACCCGAGACAGGTAAAAAGATGAAGGCTTTAACCTGCTGATACATGAATGATGAGAAAAGGGATGACCGGTCTGATGTGATCAGGTAGTGTTTTTCATGGAATCACTTGCTGCTAGATAATTTCCAAGGAGAATATTGGATGCTGGTGCAAAATCTTTGAAGAATTGTGTGCTTTAAGATTATCTGGAAGTTTTAAACTGCATTTTTCTCCCAGTGCATGTTTGGGATTTAAATGTCTCTCCTTCTAAGAAAGCGTGTTTCAGCCCTAGTACAAATGTGAATACACAGATTTTTCTTTAGACGGTGGCTTTTCCATTTGCCACTATTTCAGCATGTAGAGTCAATGAAATACAAGAGGCCTCACCTGCCGAGCCATATACAGTTTTCTAACAAGTAGTTCTTCGCACCAACTCTGTACTTTTTACTTAGGATAATTTCGGCATTTCATATTACTCGTTTCGTTAATGTTCAAGTTTTCTTTTACAGACTGTCATTTGTTGAACAATCTCTGTAAGCCTTTACTATTAAGTTTGCCCTCTATTGTCACTTGTATAGCACAAAAGATTACACAATCTCAGAACAATTGTTTGTGGTTTTTCCAAGCAGGGATCACAGGATAAGCTGTATCTAATCTGGTTGCTCTTTTCCTTTCGAATGACCCTCATGATTCACACAATGGAAACGCTGCAGAACTTCTGCCAGATAACTACATTTGCAGGGCAGCCACATGGACATCCATTCACACATTCTTCTAGAAACACTGTTTCTCTTATAATGCTCCGTGCTGAATCTCATTTTTGTTAAGACTGTTCCCCACAGTCTCTCTTCCGAAGTATTGCATGGTAATCTCTTTTGCATTTCAGCGTGCCCTACCTCCCCAATTTTTCAAAAATTGAGTGTGTGGTTTATTTGCTCTAAAAAGAACGGAAGATGGAAAATTGATGCAAATAATGTATGGATCTTCTCTTTTGGCAGAGATTCTTCACATACAGAAGGTTTGTTGAGGTCTCCATTGGCTTGTCCCGCTTCAACTTCTCTGATCCTTAAGAAAGGGTTCTGAGAATGCTTTGTAGTGCCTTGGAACTGGTATTCTGCAAGCACCATAACCTGAATTTCAGTGTAGCAGCTGTGTTAAAATACATTGACTAGATTCCTTTTGACTGCCGGATTTTACTGTCAGAAATTGTTTTCTTGCTTTGTGATTTCAGGGGAAAAGGGGGTTAGAAGTAAGAGTAAGAACGAGATACTCTAGAACTTTTGTTTCTAACCCATCAGTCATGCCAACTGCTCGTTTCCGGTGTATGTATACTATCCTGGAATTAATGGACCTGTAAGAGTGAGGTTCAAAGCATTGGTTGGGCGCAGAGCTTGAACATAGGTCCGGATTGTGCAGGAGCTCATCTCTAATATTTTCAGTGCTGTCCATGTGCTCACTGTGGTATAGTGCAGTCCAACGTGGGCATGACTTTCGTACTGCGATGAATGACGGTGTTTATGACTGCAGATCTAAGAGCTCTGTCTGACAGTCCCTCTGACACTTGTACAGCTCATATGTAGGATAGACCCTACTTCAGTGCGCAAGAAGACTAAAAGCAACATGATCTGTGCTTTTAGGTGTGTTTGAAGTATGTTTGGGGAAACACGTTAGGCAGTTGACTTTGATTTATGTATTTGGAATTTGTATAGCGTGAATCTAGCCAACGGGCAGGGCAGCACTTTACAAATTCAAAGGCAAAAATACAGTTGGTGAGTGACTAAAGAAGATGCTGGGTTCTCAAATTTGTTTTTACATTTTTTTTATGTCCTCTTATCACCTTCATATGGACAAGTCTTAGTGGACCGCAACACATTCCGTGGTGTTAGAAAAGGCAGTGTGTAATTCAGTTTGCAGATTTGTGACGGGCATGTTTGCTCCCATCTCTGTCTGTACCCTGTGGTCCTCCAATTGTAGGACAACCTCTACCATCATTAAAAGGAAACCATTACTCTGGTTCTTCACTGATATGACTGTTAGATTCCATCTCATAAATATATTTCAATGATCTGAGTCACACAAACATTCAGGAGCATTTTAGAACTTCCACTTTTTAGGTCTTGCCTGAGACAGCGCATACGCTGTCACTTGCGTGACACTTGTTAGATTACAGTGGGCTTAGAGCCCGCGAATTGCTTACCATTGGTTGGCTTCACTATGACTCTTATTTGCATGCTTCTGATTTGTTATTGTTGCTGGCTTCACATCCTCTTCTTCTGTTTGACCCTCGAGCATGGCCAAAGTACTTGTGTCCTTCTACTGCTTGTGTTTTGGATGCTACTTTCTTCTGTTTGTTGAGTACTCCGTGAAAGTGTAGGTGTCTTAGCGTTACTTGCCCTCATCTCACCTCGCCATGGCCGCGTTCTTCAGTTGCTTTCCCCATAGCTCTCCTCCATTCCCACTTCCTTTCCGTTACTTGTTCTCTCCTGCTATCTGTGTTGTTGTTTCCCTCTCCCGCTGCCCCAGTTGTTGCTTTACCCCTCCCGCTGTCCGTGTTGTTGCTTATTCCCTCCATCCCCTTCGTGTTGGTGCTTGCTTCCTCCTGCCCTCTCTGTTGTTTCTTGCCCCCTGCTATCCCTCCCACCCTATCTGTCCTCAATGTTGTTGCTTGCACCTTCCTGCCCTCTGATATTGTTGCTTGCCCTGTCCTGTGGTGCTGTACAACATGACTTAAACCAGACCAATAGCTCTCTTGAAGGTGAGCCCTATTGGCTTAGCCAATACTTGGTATATATTTTTGTTCTTGCTATTATTATTATGTAAAATATTATCTATTCTTCTTCACGTGCCAGTAAAGCTCTCTCATTAGTCCAATACCAAAGAATAAAATGGCTTTGTAGATGCTAAAGCTGGATTTCAAAATATTGCAGGCTGGGAAAGAGAGTCGGTGGAGATCCATAGGGTGGGGTGATGTGGAATAACGTTAACCGAATCACGTCTCAATACTTTTAGACTGGATATAAGGGGAAAAGAAAGCAAAAAACACAGGTCCTCAAGTTTCTAAAAACGTAGGTAGTCTTGAGTTTGTTTGAGATTACATGCGTTTCATTCTCTTGCACACTGGGACACAGTCCTGCCTGGTGTTGAAAGGGAACCATTCCAATCTTAAGGGAGAGAAATTAGTTAAAAGGAGGGTTTGGCTAGGTGTGCGGAAGCACATAACTTTAATGTGTTCTGGAGATCTGATGGTCCTGCTCTGTGGCGGCTCTGAGGACCGCTGAGAGAAACCTGAATGTGGTTGCATGTTTCATTGGTTGCCTAAGAAGGTCGCGGAATAGGGACTGAGAATAATAATAAAGTTATATTTCCCTGTTTCTCTGATCAGGCTCTGTTTTAGAGATGGTCACAAGCGTGAATACCAGGTGGTTGGAAAGCTACCATACAGGGCCTTGTTGCTTACGAGTCTTAAATTGTCAGGCCTTTTCTCCAGAAGGCATTCAGTGGTTCCAAAAGGCAAAGGAGTGGACAAAATTACAGTTTATCTTTGCAAAATTACGCAACGTGTACCTGCTATTATCTTTTTTTAATACATTTTATTTATTGATTTTCAGGCAAAAATGCTCTACAATGTTGCTATATAAGACATTACAGATACGGATCTACAAAAATTAAACATCATATGATTGATCAGCACCAGAAGACACAACCATTACTTATCATAACAGATACATCCATGTACATGAGGGATGAAAGACCAGTCAATGAATTGGGTACATTAGTTCCAGGTTAGGGAGTAGCCACCGTCTGTCGCTGCAGAAATTGGCGCAGTGGTTCCCATATGTCCCTGGGCTTGGATGTAGTTGGGAGTTCTTCTGAATATAGTTACATGTTGTCCTTACATTAAACCAGGTCTTTGAGCCATTGATCAGCACACGGCGCTGGCACCCCCCCCCCCCCCACCTAATAGCGACTCGACGTTTGGCCATTAATAGCGCGAGTCGTACGAATTTACCACTCGCCCCTCTCAGATGTGGGACGTAGCACAGCAGGCAAACCAGTGGCGTGCATTGCAACTCAACCCCTGACATGTCGTGTATGTGATGTAGCACCCGTTCCCAGAAGCGCGCCACCCTCCCACACTCCCATGCAAGGTGCAGGAAATCCGCGTCAATGTGACCGCATCTCCTACATCAGCTAGTGTCCCGCAGTCCATATTTGTGTAGCCGGAGAGGTGTATGATATGTCTGATGCAAATACTTAAGGTGAATAATTCGAAGATTCGCATTCGGCGTGAGTTTACTGGTGAGAGTGCAAACATGTTCCCACTCCTTCTCGTTACAGGGACAGACAACCCATCATTCCACCTGTTGAGGCTTCTGTCGGGCCCGTGGACCCTCTCTGCTCTTATAGCCCTGTACAATTTCGTGACCAATTTTCTCGGTGTCGGTGTAGTCAGCAACAGTTGCAGGGAATGCAGAGTAGCGGGTTCTAGTGGATAGGAAGTGTAGTGTAGACGCATCGCAAGTCTCAACCTGTGAACTGAAAGAGGAGGGTAGGGTTAGCTATGTATTGCAGGTCCTCAGTGTCCAGAAAGGAACCATTCGGATATAGGTCTTGCATTGTAGTGATGCCTGCCTCCGCAAGCGATCGCAGAGGGCCCACCTCCTGTGCTACAGATATAGCCGCGTGATGTCCCTGGGGCAACGCCGGAGCGTAAATGGGCAACTTATCCGCAAGCCAGCCTATAGCCTGCCAGGCTGCGATTGTTGTGTCAAGCGTGTTTATTTCAGACTTTGGAGTACCGCGGCGTGAATGAGTAAATAGACTATATAAAGGTGTCTGATAAGCGTCTTCCACTGCCACGTGTGGGGTGTAAGCATGTGGATGCAGCCAAATGTAAGCGTATTGCGCTTGAGCGCTCAGGTAATATAGGTAGGGATCCGGTACACTAAATCCCCTTTATCATAATCTAGCGTGAGGGTAGTCCAACTCACCCTCGCTTGTTTCCCTCCCCAGATCAACTTGAGCAGAGAGGCGCGCAATGTGTTAAAAAAATGTCACGCCGGTGTGATCGGGATATTGGCAAACAGATATAAAAAACTCGGCAGTACCACCATCTTTATAATTGCGATGCGGTCCGCCAAGGACAATGGCAGCGCTATCCATCTTCCTATCTGCTCGTCCAATTTAACACGGGCCCTCCCATAGTTTTCCCGCATAACAACATCCGGGTCTCAATGGACCCAGACCCCCAAGTATTTGACCGGATCAGTGGTCCAGATCAGCGGGAATTCCAGGGCCAGAGAGGGGGTGTTTGCCGTCAGAGGGATAACCACCGACTTTTCCCAATTAATCGTGAGTCCCGAGATGATCCCAAACCTAATATATTCTCGGAGCACTGGGGCCAGATACCGAGCCAGGTCCCGTACGAAAAGCACCATATCGTCAGCATATAATGAGATACCAACTGGTCTGTGATGAAAGTTGAGGGCCGTTTCCCTCTGCCGTTGACGCATCACACAAGCCAGGGGCTCCAATGCGATAGCGAACAGTAACGGCGAGAGGGGGCACCCCTGTTGGGTACCACGCTTCATATCGAAGGACTCGGACGTCAGCCCACCCACCCGGATCCGCGCCGATGGATTCTCATACAGTATCCGCACCCAGCCCAAAAAGAGAGGTGGGAACCCCATCCGCCGCAAAATGCGAAACATATAAGACCATTCAATGGAGTCGAACGCTTTAGCGGCGTCGAGCAACACCGCCGCAGCGTGCAATTGTGGATTAAGAACATGGAGCATTGCAAAAATAGTCCGTAGATTGTGGGACGTGGACCGCTCAGGGATAAAGCCCGATTGGTCCGGGAGGACCAGGCTGGGCATCAGGGGTTGGAGCCTTGTGGCTAGAATTTTTGCAAAAATTTTAGTGTCGATATTTATCAGCGAGAGCGGACGATACGATTCACATGCATCAGGTGGCTTGTCCTTTTTTAGCAAAGTGACAATCAGAGCCTGACGGAGAGATGGGGGTAAAATCCCAGTTTCATGTGCCTCCGCATACATCTCCAGAAGCTGCGGCGTGAGAAGATCCGCGTATGCCTTATAAAATTCTGCCGTGAGTCCATCCGGCCCAGGCGCTTTAGCATTGGGTAGAGCTCTGATGGCCGCTTTTATGTCATCCGCATCAATTGGATGATTCAAATAATCCCGATGGTCATCAGCTAACCATGCACAGGCAATGTTCTCTAAGAACTCTTCTGTGGCGGCATCCGGCCCCGTTCCCCGGGAGGTGTATATAGTGGCATAGTACCCTCTGAATTGCTCCACTATGTCCACAGGGTTGTAGTACTCGACTCCAGCGGCGTCCGTTATTTTGTCTATATTATGGTGCTCTGCGCACACTCAGTCTCTCAGCCAAAACCCGACCCGGCCTTCCGCTCTCGCCATACTTCCTGGCTATGTGTCGTTTTGATAAATATTTAATCTCTGACTCCGCTAGTGTGTCATATTCCAGAATCAGTTCATGAATTTGTGCCAGTGTATCAGAGGTGGGATGTGCCGTGTAAGCCCTCTCCAGGCCCTGTAGTATGCTCTCTATTCTAGTGAGTTGCGTCCTAAGGTCTTTAAGAATGCGAGCGGTTGTGCCAATACACACCCCACGAATCGTCACTTTGAATGCTTCCCACAAGGTTGCCGCACTATCCACAGTGCCCTTATTAATCTCGAAGTATTGCACTATGGCTTTATGTATAGTGTCGGCATATATGGGATCCAGTAATGCGGACGATTGGAAACGCCAGGTGAACGGTCGTCGGGCTGCTGCCGGGGGGGTGAGTACCAGTTGCACCGGATTATGATCAGAAAGCGTACGCGGAAGCGTGGCGACATCAGTTACCCACGCAGCAGCGCTTTCGCTGAGCACCAAGTAGTGCAGCCGGGTCCAACTGCCGTGGGCAGGAGTGGCATGAGTACCCTCCCGTGCATCTCCGTGTCGAAGGCGCCAGACATCCACCAGCCCAAATTCCAGGATGGCATTATTAATACTATGGGCCACTCTAGGCGTGCGAATGCCCTGCGGGGTGGACTTATCTAAGTTAGGATTCAGGTAAGTATTGAGATCCCCCCTCCCCCCACACTATGGTGGTCTCCGGCCAGTCTCGCAGTGTGCTATACATACATTGAAATATTTCTGGTTCGTCTGCTATGGGACCGTATGTGTTTATGAACGTGATCAGTGTCGTACCAAGCTTTCCCTGTACCATTGCGCAGCGCCCTCCATCGTCTATATGTGTTCTATGTGGAGTAAACGGTATACCCTTTTTAATCAGTATGAGAACCCCCCTGGCGTATGAAGAATACGAGGAGGCTAACTTGAACCCAGCCCATTTGTTCGCCACCTTAGACTCTGTAGCTTTAGTTAAATGGGTCTCTTGAAGGAAAGCAATCTGCGTACCATGCCTGTTCAAGTATGCAAATGTTTGACGAATTTTCTTGGGGGAGTTTAACCCTCTAATGTTCCATGTCATATACCTGTATCCATCACCCATGGGCTCCCGGAACGTCTTCCATCACAATTGGAGCTTTCTCCTGGTAACCCCGATATATTCCATTGAAAATATGCTGTCTCATCCTGGTGCCAACACAACCACATTGATCAATCCCCTGTACTACAACATTAAGATAGGCAGCAACTGCCCATGAAACCAATCCCCGAAACCTCCCCCCCTCCCACTATAACCTCCCAATTAGGTCGAGAATATGATCCCCCCCTCCCTCCCTTTACAACCCCCAAATCCCATTGTGAAACTTCCAACAAATAGGGGAACTCCCGTGGGGGGGAAGAATCAACGGCATACACCTACCATACGGCAGGGCGGCCGGGCTACCACGTCAAAAATACCCCTTCCTGTCTCATGCTAACATGAAAAAGAGAGTGCACCAACAATCAACCAATATGAATGCCGTGGTATGCTGTCTTGAGAAGTCACTTTGCACCCATGTGCAGCGTCTTCATGCAATTTATGTTAAACAAAAAATAGAGATTATGGCCTAGCCGGAGAATAGTGAACATACATAGTCATCAATGCAATGCAATATAGAAGAACCACATTAGTCATTGGCACTCAAAGTTGGGGAATTAGAGGGCCCGCTAGAGGCGACCATGGCATTCCGGCGCGGGCAGATGTGTTTTGCAAATTTCAAGGCTGACTTGTGGTCTGTAAAAAAGTGAGCTTGCCCGTCATGAGAAATTTTCAGTTTAGCAGGGTAGATAGAGCATGGCATAAGGAACGGAAGAGGACTGTAGGAGCCTTTTCACCGGTACAAAGTCTCGTCGGGCAGCCTGCACCGCTGGGGTGTAATCCGGAAAAAAGGACAGGTTATTGCCATTGTGAGTGATGGGACTCTTAGCCCTCGCCTCTCGGAGAATAGCATCCCGGTCTGCGTAATTGAGTAAGCGTGCTATAATCGGACGCGGTGGGGCACCTGGCACCGGACGAGGGCCCAGTGAGCGATGCGCCCTCTCTATAGTCATTACCGGGGAAAGCACGGACCCAAACAGCTCGCGCAGGAGAGTCTCAATGAAGGGTTCCATTTTCGATATGGCCGTCGACTCCGGAAGGCCAAGAATTCTGAGGTTATTACGTCTAGACCGCGCTTCTAGGTCTTCGTTCTTCGCCTTGATGACTTCTAGCACCTTTTTCATGCTCATGAGTTGTGCCCGCGATTCAGCCTGTGAGTCTTGCGTGTCCGATAACCTGTTTTCCACGCCATCCAGTCGTGTTTCATGCTGTTCTACTTTTTTCTTGACCGCGTCAAGACTGGAGGTTAGTGCGTCAATTTTGCCGTCGATGGTTTTAAGGCCAGATCGCACCTCCAGCAAGATTGATCGCATGTCCTCTTCTGGGCGATCTATAGTGTCATCCGGAGCGTGGGCAGTGCCCGCCTCCACAAGTGTCTCCATATTGCGTGTCTGTCGCTTAGGTTCGAATGGAATCTTAGGCTGCTTGGGATCGGCCTTGCCCATGATCGTAGAGCGTACGTTAGAGCGGTATCTGTCGTCAAGTCTGAGCCAGAGGCACTCAATCAGACCAGCAGGCTAGTCCAGCTCTGTCCGCTGCCCACAGCTCCACCGGTGCACCAGAGCTCCCGAACAGGTAAATCGCCAAGACCACCTCCGGCCCACGCAGGTGGCAATGTACTCGAGGCAGCGCCGGCGGCAGCACCCCCAGTGCGCCCCCGTCTCCAGAGAGGGCGAGCAGGGCAGCCCCGGGAAGAAGGCAGAAGGCAGAGCGCGCACCAAGCCAGCAGCAAGGCCCAATGCACACCCCACCCCCCGCAGGTAGTAGAGGTGTCTCCTGTAGGGCTTTCCGCCTCGGTATCCAGCCTCAGGGCCTCGCGACCAGGGAGCTCAGCCGAGCCGCGGCGCAGTTGACGGAGAGATCCAGCCGGGCCGCGCGGCACCCGTGCTGTCCCCGGCCTCAAGTGCCAGGAAAGAGCCGGGCGCCACTCGCCTCCCGTAGCCGGTCTCCCCCCCCCCCTCCACACCACAGAACACCGCCGAGATCCCCCTGCGAGGTGTGGGTAATGAGGGGCCAGACATGCCGCAGGAAACTACCAGCGCTCCCCGCCGCGCTCAGTCCCCACCAGGAGCAAGGCCCCAGGCCACGAACACAGAGCGGCGCAGCCCCCACCCGTATCCCGGTCCCCCCGCACCAACCTCTCGCTTGCTGATGTCCACTTCTCAGCAGCGACGCCACCGATCACCACCTTCACAGGAACTTAGGCACACCGTCAGGGCGCAGGAGCAGGGCAGGCCCCACCAGAGCTCGATGTCTAGCCGCAATCGGTGCCAGCGGCCCGCCCGCAGGGAGCACTCCACACCGTGCGCCGCTACCACGCACGTCAGTCTCCGCGCTCGGGATCGGGTCCGGATCACCCGGTGGTAGCGGGGGATGCCTCCGCACAATGGAATCCCGCGCCGCCGTTCGGGCACTAGGCGGCCGTTTTCTCGGCGTCCTCCGCAACGCCGCTACTTCTTTAGTTCAGGCGAATTGGCGGTAGTATCGGGCCCTGTAACAGGCTCGTCGTGGTCAGTGTCATGCAGGTCACTGGTGCGCGAGCCGACAGTCCGCAGCATTCGGGGTATAGGATGGTAATTGCCGGATTATGGAGCCCAGCCTGCGGAGCTCCCTCACAAGGCAGCCATTCCGCTGCGCGCCGAAACCACGCCCCCCGTACCTGCTATTATATTGCGTGACAATAGGACATAAGCACATACCTTGCATTCCAAAGTCACTCATAAAACCAGCAGGACACTGGTTGGAGGAGAAAATATCTCTGAGCCCTGGTTCCTGCAAGACCTTTTCTGCTCAATCCAGTCTCCGATGGTAAAAAAAATACTGCAAAATTTGATGTCTGTGAAATTTTGTGACTTTCTTGAGAAAGAAATTGCCCGGGCCTACCTAGTTCCTTGGCAGTTCTCTGGAGAGTAACTGTCATTGACCACTTCCATTCTATAGCTGTTAGTACTAGCACATTGCTGATTGAGTGCCAAGTGTTACTACTTCATCCTTGACTTTGCAGGGAGATGCTAAGGCTATAGAAACTGGTATAATGTATGTGTAGTGGGATGTTTTACTTTAATATGATGTCTTTTAGAATCCTATGCATATGTTAGAATGTATTACTTTGAACAATGTTGGCCCGTGCATGGAGTGTGTGCCGGCTCGGAGTTCGATGGGCAGTGTCAGTTGCTGATCGACCTTCGTGCCGGAGACGCGCTCCATGTCGTGGGTGAAGTCTTTACAATAAATACTTACTTTTACTTGGAGATCGGCTTCTGCGTGATGACTTGATGAATCATTACATTTTTGTCGACAATTTGGGATTTTTGCTGACTTCACCCACCGACCCACGCAGTGAGAACCCTCAACGATACGGATAAGTCTCGCTTCTTCCTGTGACTGAATCCTCGGCTCTGCTCAGTGTTTCATCGGTGCCGTTTCCTGAGGTTACGGTAGGATTTGGCTGGATGGCGAATTTCTCTTTTAAGGCCTTTCCCCTTTCTTCTGTGAACGCACCGCTTCGCTTCTTTTGACTTTGCGCGCAACTAGCACATTTCCCTGACTGTGGCTGGCGGCATGAAGGAAGCTTGATTGTCGGCTCCTCATGCGGTCTCGGCTCATTTTGGGACACTTTTTGGGCCCGAGACCCACGCGCCCGACTAGTTTCCTTGGCTCGAGCTGGCTCGAACTCCTGGTTTCCTTTTGATCGTGACATGCGCACAAGCTCGCGCGTTTCATTAACGGAATCTCCGTACAAACGAGAGCGCTTTAAAGTATCCAGGACAACGCTTTACGCTCACCACGCATGGCAGCCATTTTTGTAGTCCATTCTTCGGGAATTACGGTAATGCGCACACCATTTGCATAGCGCATTCAAGTTTTCATTTTGTTTCTAGAAAAACAACCAGCGTGACATGGTGACACGCACACTTTAACCTAATTAAATTCTCCATATTAAAGGGGATATTTAATCAACATGATGCTTGGATGAACACAACATTAATTAGCCCCCTTCAGTCACATTACAGGAAACATTCCTAATTTTCAAAACTATACAAGTGCGTCTCGGTGATGCGCACACCCCATCGTAATTAATTCTTCTGCAAAATATAGAGTGTCTCAGTGATGCACTCACCATTTCAAGTTCAGCTGTGATCTGTTTGTAAGAAATATTAAATTGTGGTGTTATTTTTAATAGGTAAGAAACATGTCTGCAGCACGTGAAATCACACAACCTCCTCCATTTTTAGGGAAACCTGGTAAACCTGTTATGCTTTGGGCAGAGTGGTTTGGTTTATTCGAGAACCATCTAGTGGCCATTGATGCAACAGACTATTCTCCTTCTCGCAAGTTTGCTTTACTGTTTGGGAGTCTGGGCTTAGCTGCACAACGTATTTTTAATAGCTTGACTCCAATACCTCCTCCCCATGGCCAATCAGGGGACAGGCATTGGAATGTCTATTTGGAAGCAATCGCTAGATTAAAAAAGCAGTTCGAAGAATCCCCGAATATTATGCAGGAAAGACATAATTTTTATAAACGCAAACAAATGGATGATGAGAAGGTTGAGGAATACATTTCCGCTTTGAGGGTGTTGGCAACTTCTTGTGGTTTTGGTCCGCTTCTAGACGATTACATCAGAGACCAATTTGTATTTAATTGTTCTTCTCAGAAGATTAAAGAGAGAATACTAAATTGTAAAAATCCACCACTATCTGAAGTAATTGACTTAGCATTAAGTATCGAAAGATCTGTCATTTCAACTAAAGCAATGCTGACTGAGTCAACGCCCAAAGTAAACATGGTATTACCTTCGGAGGAGTTTAGTGAAGATGGATTATACGCCGTGGGCTCAAAGGACAAAATCCTGAAACCTTTACAATTGAAAGGTCAAAATTTTTGCTACAGATGCGGTTCTAAATTCCACATAGGCACTTTTAAAGGCTGTCCAGCTTTAGGTAAACGCTGCTCTATTTGCAAAAAGGTGAGTCATTTTCAGAAAGTCTGTAGAAATCAAAAGAAACCTGTGAAGGTTGGCAGCGTGGATGTCGAAATTTGTTCTGAATCTCTTGACAATTTGTTATTAACTCTGGATTATTTGGATGATCCTGTAGAAATAAAGGGTCCATTGTGTGAGGCCACCATCAATGGAACGGAACTGAAAGTCATGGCAGACTCTGGTTCGCCCATAACAATCCTTCGTGACTCTACCTTTTATGAAAAATGGGGTAAAACAGATGCGAACCCCAAAGTTTTTGGGGAAAAGGATATTGATATGGTGGGATTTTTCATGGGCAATTTGCAAGTTTTGAACAGGAGAATTTGTACTAAAGTGTATGTGGCGGTCAAAGGGAAGATTACATTGTGGGGTGGAAAGACCTGGCAAGAATGGGCCTATTCTTGGTGCTGGGGGATGAGAATCCTATAAAAGCAAGAGAAATGGCAGTATGCAATGTGTATGAAACTAAAATTGATCACAAGGATTTGTTAGCTGAATTCCGAAGTGTATTTAGTGAAAAGGTGGGTTTAGTGAAAGGTGCAGAATACAACATTAGATTATTGCCTGGAGCTTGTCCGGTCGCACATAAGGTTCGTCCTGTACCTCTAAGTGTGAGAGGGGAGTTAAAAATCTATGTTGGAAGATTTATGTGCTCAAGGTATAATTCAACCCACAGAGTCATCTCAATGGGTCGCCCCCATTGTAGTTGCACGAAAAAAAACTGGCGAGATCAGATTGTGTGCAGACCTCAGGGGTCTGAATAAAAACATTAAGGTGGATTGTCACCCCCTACCTAGGATTCACAAACTTTTGGCGAATTTGGGGGGAGCCAAATGGTTCTCTTTAATTGATTTAAAGTCCGCCTATCATCAGGTTCCTTTGTCCAAAGAGTCTCAGGAACTGACCACCTTTGTAACACCGTTTGGGGCCTACAAGTTTCTGAGACTCCCTTTCGGCCTAGCATCGGCGGCCAGCGTCTTTCAAAGACTTGTGGACACAATGTTTCAGAATCTAAAAGGGGTACAGGCGTACTTAGACGACATATTGATATTCGCTGAAAGCCTAGAAGAACATAACCAGTTAGTAAAAAAAGTTCTGTCTATTTTGGGAGATCGTGGCATGACAGTAAGAGAGGATAAGTGTAAATTTGGTGTGAATGAGCTGGAGTACTTGGGGCACACGGTATCTGAGTCTGGTATCAAACCAAAATTTTCAGTGGCCAGGGCTTTGAAAGAAGCAAGAGCACCTTGTGATAAAGGCACACTTCGCTCCTTTTGGGGCTGGCGGAGTATTACGCCAGGTTTGTTGTCAATTATGCTCAAGTCGTAGAACCTCTTCGTGCTTTACTGAAGAAGTGTCAGAAATTCTTGTGGTCGGAGGAGCTCAATGGAGTTTTTACAAAGGTGAAAGATCTAATCGTTTCAGCTCAAGCTCTCCATGCCTTCCGAGATGATTGTACCTCAATCATAACTGTGGATGCAAGTATGAATGGTTTGGGGGCGGTTTTAAGCCAGCAGGTAAACGGCAAGGAACAAACTGTAGCCTTTGCCTCCAGGTCTCTTAAACAGTTCGAACGTCACTACAGTACTATCGAACGAGAGGCTTTGGCCTGCGTTTGGGCAGCGCAGAAATTTAAAATGTATATTTGGGGACGCAAATTTGTGCTTTACTCTGACCACAAGCCTCTTACTTTTATCTTTAGCAAGGTCGCTGGCAGTAATAATATGTCTGCAAGATTAACCAGACTAGTGTCGAAACTCCAGGAGTATAATTTTGAAATGAAGCATATCTCCGGAGGAAGGAATTTTCGTGCAGGCTGTTTATCTAGGATGTTAATGGAGAAGGATGATTTGGTTGAAGGGGACGTAGAATGTGTGGCGGTGATTGATGCAATTGATGAATGGAGTTTGGCAATTTCGGAGAGTGAATGGAAGGAGGCTAGTTTGAAAGATGTTGTGCTATCTAAAGTGATAGAATTTTCGTCTAAAACCTGGCCCGAGGTGAGGAATTTGTCGGGGGAGTTGAGAAATTTTGCACAAGTGGCAGATGAACTTTCAGTGAAGGACAACATTGTCTTAAGGGGGGATAAATTTGTACCTCCAACAGACCTACGGAATGTTATAGTAAAAATGGCCCACAAGGGGCACATGGGAGTTACTAAAACAGGCATGAGAATCAAACAGCATTATTGGTGGCCCGGCATAGACTCCCAAGTCAGGGCAGTGGTAAATAAATGCGAGGAGTGCTTGATGTCAGACAAGCATTGGAAAACATCGCCCTCTCCCCTTCACCCAACTCAATTTCCTGGATCAGCATGGGAAAAAGTTGGGTTGGATTTCTCAGGTCCTTATAATGTATTGCCAAATGAGATGAGGTACCTCATTTTGGCAATAGATTATTACTCAAAATGGATGTACTATAAATTTGTTGACTCACCTGATTCAGACAATACGATCACATTTCTAAAGAAAGTATTTTTGTTAGAAGGGGCTCCTTGTGTTCTAGTTACGGACAACGGGACTCATTTTGTGTCTGATAAAATGCGTTAATTTTTGGGCTTACGAGACATAAAGCACATTAAGGTGGCACTGTACTCACCTTCGTCTAATGGACTCGTGGAACGTGGTAATAAGATTATGAAAGAAGGGATTCAGACAGCTATTGCTTCAGGTTTGGATGTTGGAAAATTTCTTGAGGAGAAGGTATGGAATTATAATACGTCTCCCCATTGTACCACAGAAGTCACTCCTTTTGAACTACTAAGGGGCAGAAAGGCTCACTCTACTTTATTTCCTTCCTGGTTAGGCAAGAAAAGTTCAGATGTTGCAAAGGAATGTGTTGATACAGGAATGATTGCGAGCAAGGTTAAAGAAAAACAATGGCGTATGAAAGAAAACTTTGATAAAAAAATTGTTTGGGAAACAAGGAAATTTCAGTAGGCGATTGGGTGATGATTAAAAAACTCTTTAAAGTTACTAAAGGGAATTCAGTATTTTCAAGCCCAGTTCAGGTCAACAAGGTTGGCAAGGGAGCAGCTTTCCTAGAAGGGAAAGGTTGGTGGAACAAGAGGCAATTGGTGAAGGTGACACACGAACAGGCCAAGTTTATTAGTAGTAGAAAAGACAATTTGAATGTAGAAAATAATGGGTGGACACATTGGTTACAGTCAGATGTGAGGACCGTTCCTGTTTCCAGGAACGAAAATTTGTCCATCAACGGGTCGGTCGGAGTGTCAACAACCATGAATCCTCCATCATTTAGTCACAGTGGTAGGATGAGAAAGATCCCTGCTAGGTACAAAGATTTTGTTACATATTGATTTTGTATTTGTGATAAAGGGGGAGGTGATGTAGTGGGATGTTTTACTTTAATATGATGTCTTTTAGAATCATATGCATATGTTAGAATGTATTACTTTGAACAATGTTGGCCCGTGCATGGAGTGTGCGCCGGCTCGGAGTTCGATGGGCAGTGTCAGTTGCTGATCGACCTTCGTGCCGGACACGCGCTCCATGTCGTGGGTGAAGTCTTTACAATAAATACTTACTTTTACTTGGAGATCGGCTTCTGCGTGATGACTTGATGAATCATTACAGTAGGACATAGACTAATGACTCCCAAATAGTTATCAGTGTCCACTCCTAGTTATATCTATAAAAATGCGTCTTTATAGATACAACTGCGAAATGTGCAACATTGAAAATAAAGAATGATTCCCTCTGGGGCCTTGATGTACCCCCAAAACCTTTGTAGCAATTATACAGCGAAGCAATATACTGTGAAATAACACGGGCGTCTATGAGATGAAGTTCTGCCGTGGGGAGAATATCTGAATTCTAGGCTATGCTCAGAAACTTTTGTACCTCAGTCCTCTTACCATAACTTTGTTTACTGCCCCTGTAAATGGAACAGAGGTACCCTACGGAATCCATCGGCCAATATATAAACATGCTGTGACAACGCTGCCATTTTTCCTAATTTCTGAATGGTCTTGAATGCAAAGAGAGGCAAATGAGTGATTTCTTGGCCAGGAGCCTGGAAATCTGCTAAAATATTTTGCAAAGCACAAAAATATTTTGAATGCTTAAATGCACACCATCCGAATGTGAATTGGTCTGCTCTACAGAAAATGTTTTTAGGGTTCCAAAAAAACTGATGTAAGGTAAAGAGTTCCAGTATCTTTTTAAAGAGGCTACCCGGGCTCTGCTGCCCTGTGACAAGTGAGGGCTGGACACAGTTCAGCTGTAGAATAGTTACTTCTCCATCTGGTCTCAAAAGACACAGTTGAAAAAAGGAGAACACTCCCTGGCAACCATAGTAGATTCCCATTGCCTTTCTAGGGTTAGGGGCCCATATTTCATGAGCTGCTGGTTGTAGTCACATTTTTCAGGAAGGTGCACCCAAGGAAACTGGAGCGCTCACTGGAACCCACTTTTAACTAAGATTTAAGTTCTGACCATACTGGATAATCACAGAACCATAGATTGTAAAGTGATTGTTCAGAGCATTCTAGAATTGGGTCAACCATTGAGCAAACAAACCCGGCAGACTCTAGATGAGGTCACCGTGTAGGCTCTTTAAAGGCACAGTTGTTTAATGTCTCGGGCAAAGTTAAGACTCTAGGTTTAGTCCTTTTCTCCTGTCTCCTATTTAAAGTTTTCATACTGTGACTTTTGTATCTCAAAAGTACAAGATTGCAACTACAAAATCGCATACAGCCAACATGTTTAGAGAATATTAGAGAAAAATTAAGATCACACTAGGGTATTATTAGTATATGAAAGATGTCATAAGGTACTTCGAGGCACCTTATGACAAAAAAATAGACATAGTACTGCTGCGAGTGAGATAACTTTGAGAATAGAAAGTAAGAAAAAAATGTATCAATCTTGAAAGAGCAACGCTAGTATTAACAGTCAAGATGTGTTTTCCTGATTAAGCATATACACATACATTTCCATCACAAGGTGCACTTGTGCGTAAGGGAACAAGACCATCCCAAATCCAACGTTGCAAATCGAAGGGGACCTGAAACTTTTCGTCATGCAGCCCATGTCTAAAGGGGTATTCGTTAATGGGAGGGGACAGAAACGAGGGAATTATGTTACAATGCATCCATAGATAGGGCCAGATGGTTAGAGGAAGGCCAATAAGGAGAAATACTCATGATTTCCCTGTAATACTGTAGGAAGTCAACCTGTAGTCCCACAGCAACATATGAACATCCCTCTTCCAGTGCTGATTACTTCACACAATTAATTGAACATTTTCACGCAACACACAATTAAACCATTACACCCACCCATTCTCACTAGTACGGTATAAGAATGTTCCATGATGTCTGATACCATTTTCCTTTAGGAAGTCTTCCATTTGGCACAATGTTAACTGGGGGCCAGTGTCAGTCCCAATCTCTTTTGGGCATCTCTCTCTAACAAAACACTAGTCGGGAACTCTACTCCATATTCTGTTTTTATCATAATCACAAATCTTACTATGGGCCATTTTGAGAAGGCAACCAAGTACCCAAAGGAAACTTTCCAGCAACCCCATTGCCAAGGCCTTTGCCATTAAAAGGCTCACATATGTCCCATGTCACCTTTTGCCAGGCTCTATTTGAAAAACGACTTTGCACTATCAGTGTCCTCTGTGACTTATGAGGCGTATTAGTCATAATGCAGGGTAGACAATTTTGCATGTCTTTCTAGCATCCTGTCCACGCCAGGCCACCAAAAAAAACACATCTAGCCTTTTGCTTCATCGCTGACATGTCCCCATGTCTTGTGAAGCATTTTGGTACTAGCACCCTCAATTTATCAACAAGATATACCACACCACTATCAATGAGCAATTCATCCCATATTGTCTTGTAGCTGTTTAGCAATACCACCTTATCCTTTTCTCAAGGCAAACTATCACTTCAACAGCATTTGGTTTCATTCAACTCACTATTTTCATCAACACCCTCTACCCATTCCTCTTCAGTGATTTCCTCTTTGAATTACTCAGCTAAGCTCGCAACCATCGAATTTTCATGTTCCATATGTTCACTCGTACCTTAGACAGTCAGCAATAATATTTTTACTGCCTAGGACATATTTCATATTAAAACAGATTCTTGCAGGTAGTATATCTGCTTTGCTGATATTGAAGTGGCCTTCCTTCACACTCTTGTAGAGACAATCTATACTAATAGCTCACGGTCATTTCTTAATTCAAACATACAACCCACAAGTAGGTCTGGAAGTACTTAATTACCTTCCAACATGCCAACGCGTCCTTTAAGTTAACACTAAACATATTCTCATCTCTCTTTAACATATGCAACGCAAATGCCGCCACTCTCGCAGTGCGATTCTTCTCCTGCATCAGTACTGCACCCTTACCAAATGCACTGACATCCATGACAATTATTGTGGGAGCTCTCGCATCAAAAGATTTCAATTCTACTAAATCAACCATGCATGCTTTGATTTGCCCAAACAAGATGTTACCTGCTTCATTCCACTCAAACTTGGCATTCTCCTTAAGTAATGTTCTACATGTCCTTGTTATTTTGGAAAAATTATCCATAGACGTGGCATAGTATTCTGTCATGTTCAGAAATCAACACAACTGTTTGTTATTTTCTGGGCACTTTCCTGCCCTATCCTTATCCAACTTTAATTTAAGCATTATCCCTTCAATTGACTCTGAATGCCCAAAAACGTTACTTCTTGCACAGCAAACCAACATTTGCTAAACCTGATTGTTGAGCCTGCTTCCTTCAGTATCCTTACAACCCTTCTTAACACCATGTCATGTGCTTGATTGTCCTATACATCTGTAGTTATAAAATATCTGAAGCAGAGACATTTGCATCTTAACCTGATTATCCATGTTAAATAAATCTAAAGTTGTTAACATTCTCCCTTCTCCAGTGGAAGACAGCAATTCACTGATTTTCAACAACGAGTGCTAATATTCCTAAATTGCATTGTTGAGATCCCTAAGTTTGACACACATTCTGACTTTACCTTCAGGCTTCCTTGATATGACAACAGAAGTCACCCAATGAGCTGATTCTGCCAGTCAGTAATTATATATTCGCTTATTTGATTTAGATCTCTATATGATGCAGACTTTATTGTCAGCAGTACATTCCTCACCTTGACACATCATTCTTCACTATGATTTTATGACAATAACCCTGCAGACACCAAAGTTTAACCCGAAAAACATTTGGAACAATACTCTTCCATTTAAACACTTCTGTTTCGGAACCCTATGTTAACAACATTTCTTCAGGGTGATTGGGATCCAATACAACGCCCAAATATCTTTGTTTCTTCAGTCTCAACATATTCTTGCTTCGTGTAACCACATACACCATGCCAGATGTTTTCCATTCTTTGAACATTGACAGCTTTAAACCACCCGAACACAGGTAACTTCACACTGCAATACATCACAGGATTTACCTTTTCCAACTTCATATTCACCAATTGTTTTGCAATTGATTTTGTCTGTTGTAATATAAGGTGAGCAGAAATCAGCCCAAACATCAAATTCCACCCCTAGTACGTGTATTGCACAGTTCAGTGGGCAGTATGATTCACTCAGGCTATGTGAACCATTTTCTTAGCTCTTGACACATATGACCACACTTCGTCTTCATCGCTATTTTCATTGCCTTTCTCGCACACCACACTTTTACCTTCATGTCTTCAAACCTGCAAAACATTTAAGAAATGACCAACTTTTTACATCTACATCACCACACAGTAAACACTGTGCAATAACTGGCCGAGGTTACATATCTCGTTCTTTCACAACGATAGTACTTGGATTTGTTTGCGGCTCCATTACTTTCTTTTCTCAAACTTTTAGCATACATTTGCACTCCCTGTTTGCCCATATTCCTACCTCTTTCTTTGTTATTTCTTTGAACCTCTATAATGGCATTAGTCACCGTTGTCACTTTGGTTAAGTATACTTGGACATATTCTCAATTCATTTTGCAATTGAGTTGCCATGGCCAATTCATTCACACTTAATAGCTTATCTTGAATTTTCATATAATTCGTTCTTTTGACTAATTGAGCCCTAATAATTGCCCCATGTGACTCTCTAAAATTACATGGTAACAGCTCACCGCACTCTCAGAATTATTCAATCCTGGAAATTTGAGGGCCGTTGGTGGGCAGTCCTCACTAGTAATACAGCCAAGCAAGCACTGTGGAGGTATAAGGAACTCTTGTTTATTCAATCTCAAATAAGAGGCTTACATCCACCAGCTCCCTCAGTCAGCAGCAATAGACTTTTCCAGAACCTTATTCCTACAACATTCATTCTCCCACCTCAAATGGTAGAACCCAAAATGTCCTTAATTCTAAACATAACACACTCCACTCCAGGAAGGAGTCCCAGGTGCGCTTGAAAATTATACTTTGATTGCGCAGTCTGTTTATAATACGTTCATGAGCTGTTAGTCAGACGAGTTTGTGTATGTATACCTTTGCTACGGATAGTGAAGATGCCATTCAGCGCCTCCAGTATGATGCAACAGATTCTTTGTCAGTGGTATTGTGTTGTATGGCCAGTTTAGGTGAGGGCCTGAAGGGACAGTCGCTAGTGGTCATTAACACCTACCATATACTGTCCACTACCATGAGATATTGGGAAACAACCATAATGTGGTTCTAACCCCAGCATCCCAATCCATCTCCTTCAGACTTCAAACCATCCAAAACGCTGTGGGGGAAACTTGTCCTCAACTTTCTGCGCCGAACCCACACCACACCACGCCTCAGTGAGCTCCTATGGCTCCCTATCTAGAAGTGATGCCAGTTCAAACTTCTCACACACGCATTCAAGTCACTACACCACCCGGGACCCACATACCTCAATCACCGGCTTCCACAAACCCACCAGACAATTTTGCTCCGCATCACTGCCACTCACACACACACCTAGCATCTACAGAAATAGAACAGGAGGTCGATCATTCTCTTACCAAGCCGCCAAATCCTGGAACAACCTCCCCCGACACATCAGGGCCTCCTCCTCACTTCTTGAATTCCACAAGAAGATGAAAACCTGACTTTACAATTACTCTTTTTGCGGGACCATCGAGACTGCTTGTATTCAGGCCAACCCTCACCTCATGGCTACACTCACCTACTCAGCACTTGGATACCCTCACACGTGACAAGCAGCGCTCTACAAATACACCTTACATTACGCACATAGAAGGGATCTACACCTCCAACATAGATTAACGGTCTCTAATGTTGCCCTGTAATGCTTATGAGGGGACCCGTACCAATCCTGTAGAATTTTAAAGTATGAGGATTTGGAGTCCTGCTTCTACTTGTAAATATTTTATGTGTGTCCAGGAACAAAGACCACTTCTCTTCTGTATAGCCTGCCATAGTTGGGCCTGCTGGTGTAGTCTGGTATAGCGTTCAACCATTTTAGAGTAAAGTTCTGCAATAAGATTATTCTAAATACCAGATATAACCCTGGTACACTTGCACCATTTGTCAATGTAGGAAAGGATCCGGGGAGTCATGAGGAGTGAAAGTGCTTCCATCGATGTGTCCCCTCCCACAGTGTGTCGGTTGTTTGTATCTCTAGGGTAGTAGTCTCCTCGGGATGGTGTTTGATGTAAACACGTGCATGGAAAGCCAGGACAATGCTTTAACCTGGACACGTAACCAGTAACCATCACATCCACCTGCTTGCCAGTAGAAGGACAAAAAAAAGAGCGAGGCACAATTGATAGTCATATCAGGCTCGATTACTGTTGTTCCCTGTTCATATACTTTACAGAAAAAGCCCTTGGATGGCTTAAAAAAATGAAAAACTTTGCGGCTCGGATTGTAGTTGGTGTTGGTCATCTGGAACATGTGAGCCCCAGCAATCTTAAGCTTCACTGGCTCCCTATTGTCTCTGGTGTCAAATTGTAGACCCTTACCATAATTCATGCATGATCTCCTGTAAGGGCTCTCCCAGTCGAGGTTGATTTGCTTACAAATGTAGTGGTCCGCTATGGTTAGTGGACAAGAGTTGGCTCGACATTCCGTCAGTCAAAAGAAGGACACCATGGGGGTAAATTGCTACAGGTTTTGGGGGCTCGGTGGCGAATTATCTTCAAATTGCAGGAAATCGAATATTGTATTCAAATATAAGAAGTGATTGAAGACCTTTCTCTTTAATCTGTGCGCCTGCCCTGGTTTCTGAGCTGTGGGTACCAATATACCTTCAGATTATGTACGCCTTGCAAATGCTTTTTGTTTCCACCTAATTCTCTTCTTCAGGTGCAGGTGTGGGCAAGGCCAGGTGTAATAGGTCTTCCTATTTTACTTGTGAGGTAGCTGCTACAACCCAACTGAGGTGCCTCAGTGTCGACCTGCAGCTCTTCCTCCTATTTCAGTACTGTCACCTACACTTAGCTCAGTTGATTCATCTCTGTTCTGACCTGCAGCACCTTCAATTATACCAGAACTGCGACCTACACAGCTCTGCTTATGCGCCTCGATCCTGACTTGTGGAATAATCTTCTCATCCAGTTCTGGATTCCAGAGATCTCCCTGGCACTCCACCTCCAGCCTGACCTGCAGGGCCTCCATCCTTCTCTTCCGGCTCCGAGAGTCGCGTGCAGCTTTGCCAGGGCGCCTCAGTCCCGGCATGCAGTACTTCTAGTAATCCTTCACTTGGACCAACATCCAGTCCTTACCTACAGCAGCCCCCGACGGGCCCAACACAGCCCTGTTAAAGTATTCCAGGAACAAGTTAATTGCAAAATGAAAATAAAACGTTATTTCCTGCTATCTTTTTCTCTCATTTAAACTTATTAACATTCTTATGGTGACGGTCTAGCTGACAGATTGGCTTTGTTTATATAAGTTACCTTCCACTGTCACCCTCAGGTCTGAACACGAGTCCTTCGTTCAAGAAATATATATGCTGTATGTAAGATGGTAGGTAAAGATGGGCACTCGGTATATGGTGGTATTGCCCCCCAACCCCCTTCCTACCCCCCCCCCCCCTCACCAGCTTTGATTCGGAATGCAGGACCCCCTGTTGATCCGCAAGGCCTCTCTCATGGACTCCAGGCATCTATGTCTCTATGCCACATGCATTGATACAGTGCCTGTCGCTGAGATAATGCGTAATACCAAGAGACTGCCCCATCAGAATCCAAGGTCAGGTTGGGACCTGCCACTTGTGCACGACATAAAACGAACATGGCATTATGTCACTGAACCCTCGTATGGGGTCTTGAATTACAATTCTACAGAATTGTAATTCAGGACCCCGACGCAATGACATCACTAGGCCCCACTGTAATCACCAACCCCCAATCCATCAGCAATGCCTCCTTTTTTTTTTTTTTTTTTTTACATATTCTGAACAAGTCAGTCTACTTTCAGTTGCAGTGATTTATTAAGCATGTTATTTTAGTAGATATTCAGGATTATGCTGTACAGAGTCTGCGCTCCTAGAAATGCAGTATTCCAGCTGTGAATAATGGGTGGGGCAGTCCGATCTACTTCTTTCGGATCTCTCGGCAATCTGTGACTTTCTGGATCATGCTACTTTGTTATGCTATTGTATTGTATTGTAATTGCATTTGTATAGCGCTTACTACCCCTGACGAGGCGTCGAAGCGCTTTTTCGGCGAGTAGCACGCTACTCCGGGACCCATCGAGGATTAGTGTTGAATTAGTATAGTGAAACATGCAAGTAAATTTTAAGTGGTGGATATGTTAGTCAGTTATTTGGATTCGGAAGGATAGCAGAAGGATAGAAGAGGAAAGAAGGTTTGTATTTATATAGCGCTTCTAACCCCTGATGGGGTGTTGAATCGCTTTTTTTTGGCGAGTAGCACGCTACTCCGGAAACCCATAAAGGATTAGTGGTGAATTAGTATGGTGAAATATGAAAGTAATTTGAGTGGTGGATATGTTAGTCCAGTTATTTGGAGTGAGAAGGATAGCGGAGGGATAGAAGGGAAAGAAAGGTTTGCATTTATATAGCGCCTGTTACCCCTGATGGGGTGTTGAAGCGCTTTTCTGGCAAGTAGCAGGCTACTCCGGAACCCATAAAGGATTAGTGTTGAAAATTAGTATAGTGAAATATGAAGTAATTTGAGTGGTGGATATGTTAGTCAGTTATTTGGATTGAGAAGGGTTAGGGAGGGGTAAAAAGAAAAAAGGTTTGCATTTATATAGCGCTTGTAACCCTGATGAGGTGTTGAAACGCTTTGTTGGCGAGTAGCACGCTACTCTGGAACCCATAAAGGATTAGTGGTGAATTAGTATAGTGGAATGTGGAATGTGGAATTAGAGAAGTGAACATGCTAGTCTGTTATTTTGATTGAAAAGGATAGTGGAGGGATAGAAGAGTGAAGGATTTCTTTTTTTAGGTCATAGCAGTAGGAGGAGGCTTTTGCATGAGTAAAAAGGGTTTTTGGAGGGGAAGAGTCAGAGGGAAGAGTTTAGAAAGGTTTGTTTTGGGGGATCGGTACAGTAAAGGAGGTGTCAGAAGATGCAAGGAAGGGTAGAGTAGGAGAGAGTCAAGAAAGGGTTATTTTGGGGAACATAGTAGTGGTATGGCGTTTGGGATAAATGAGAGTGGGTGTAGAGGATATAATGATAGATGTATAGGGTGAGATAGGGTAGTGAATTGGAAAGAGTAGTAGAAAGAAGTTTGAGATGAGTCAGAAAGTTGGGCTAGAAGATATATTGAGGGAAGTATAGGCTAAGAAATAGGGTAGTGCATTGGAAATGCTAAATTAGAAGAAAGTGATAAATATATAGATCCATAAGTACATTGAGAGTATATAGATGCATAAAGGAGGTAAGTATATGCAGATTAAAGATATTGATAGAGGTAGCGGATGAGAAATAGGGTAGTGCATTGGATATGCTTTTTCAGGAGAAAAGTAACAGACACACAGATTCAAGAACATGGAGGTACATAGATGCCCAGTGGAAGCAAGTACATGTAGACCAAAGAAGATGTTTTTGCTTTTGCTTTTGTTTTTATAACATAATTATTGTACATGTTTATACAAAGCAATACACGAAGATAGGCACATATCTATAGTGAAAATCAATGCTTATGTACAGAGGGACAAATACATAGGGTGGGTATTAATGAATGGGAAAATGGGCAGCAATCCTGGCCCCGACCAGTTTCGAACGGGCTCAAACAGGCACTCACCCTTGTCCTCTCCACCCTTAGCTGAGACGCCCTAAGCCTTGGCCGTTTATAGCCCTAGTAGTCAGGTGACCCCCTTCAGCCAATGGGAACCCTAGCCCTATCCAATCACAACACTAGCCCTAAAATCTAGAGACAATATGAGACAAGAACCTTACAGCCAATCTCTGCCCTAGTCCAAGCACCCAATAACTTTCAAAAACCCTGATCTCTACGTCCAATAGAGGCCCTAGCCCTACCAGTAGAGCCAACCCAAGTCCAAGCAACCAATGGCACAGGAAGCCCTAGTCCCTACTTCCAATAGAAAGCCTAGCCCTAGTCCCAACCCTACATTGATTGAATCACAGACCCAGAAACCAATCGGAACCCTCAAATACCCAACAAATGAGGACACTAACCCTAATCCAATAGAAACATCAGATACAACCTCCAATCAGTGTATACATGTACCTACCACTAGTAGGCTATATAAGGTCCCAGCAACCTCAGACAAGGTTTGCTGGCCAGGGAGTTGGGAGCTGCTTCTCTTGTTCAGAATCTCCTAGGAGACAGACAGGCTCAATCCACACTTTGTACTTCTGCAGGTAAAGGCCTAACTTGTCCTCTGAAATTAGTGTTTGTATAAAACTTTACTCCCTCTCCTGGACAAAAAACGAAGTGCACAGTCCCTATTAAACACAGTTTAAACGCACACAGAAGATCACTGCTGCCTCAGGGCACACTCTGATGTAGAATATCCCTGTTGCGGGGGGGGGGGCTGGTTTCACTGACTTGTTAACACATGGTGGCTGGGGGTGCACTGTTTAACATACAGGTCTTTGCACAGAGACAAGGAGAAATTTGGAGGGAAAACTGATAGTCACCGGAAATGAGAGGGAAAAACTACAGAGATTTAGGACTGCAAATCCCACAATTCAACACGTTAAATGGAAGCAATCATGGGCAGGAAAAACCACAAGTTTAAACACAAAACAGGTAATTAAATATGCAATCACGGGTAGGTTAAAACTACAATTTTAAACTGTAACAACCACAGGCAAAGACAGTAATCACAGATAGGGAAAATCGTTTTTTAACTCTTTTAGAAAGAGACCGCACTAGTCTGCCGCCTTACCACTTCCTGGACTCTGCTCACTGCAATCTGGGGCACAGGTAGGCTGCAACTCACAAGATGGAGGAGAATGATTTGGGGTGCACCCAGCAAAGCCTTAAGGGGCCTGGGCAGGTGTGAGGGGAGGGCTCAGAGTTGCCTGGGAGCTGAATAGCCAATCCCCAGTCCTAGGTCTGCTGGCCTGGGGGTGGGGACTGGGACTGGGGAGCTGCTTCTCTTGTTCAGGATCTCCTAGGAGACAGACGGGCTCAATCCACACTTTGGACTTATGCAGGTAAAGGCCTAACTTGTCCTCTGAAAATAGTGTTTGTATAAAACTTTACTCCCTCTCCTGGACAAAAAACGAAGTGCACAGTCCCTATTAAACACAGTTTAAACAGCACACAGAAGATCACTGCTGCCTCAGGGCACACTCTGATATAGAATATCCCTGTTGCTGGGGGGGGCTGGTTTCACTGACTTGTTAACACAAAATGGTGGCTGGGGGTGCACTGTTTAACATACAGGTCTTTGCACCAACAAGTGATCTTTCTTTCAGCAATACACCAAAGGGGAGGCCTCCTATATTGTCCTTTTTATCCCACTGATGTGAGGTATACTCCTGTTTTTTTTTTGTGTTTTTTTTTAACACTCTAATCTACATATTTCTATGTGGCATGTTTCATCATTGAGTCTTCCTACGGTATAATGAAGAATATCAGACGGGCTCAGCCCCACTTTTGGGGCGAGCACTTTGATGTTGTGAAGGATCATGGTGTTGGGACCAGGAAACGATTAAAATATTTCTGGGTATCCCCTTTGCATTGCAAAAAATGTATTCCTTGTTCACCCTAGGACAGGTTAAAAACTAGATAGGACGTCTATGGAGGAGCAATGTCTCATACATCCATTGGTCGACATGTTTCAGCTTGTTGCCATCACTGCCCATCCGGGTTATCGAGCTTTCATAAGGACCTTCCGGGTCCCCATGGTTCTTTTTTAGGTTCGCTGTTTAAACCACACTCATACCATGCAAACCCTCCTCTTAAAAAATTATCAGATTATGATTGCCAAAAAGTGCCTATCACAGTGTATGTGTTTTTTTATTTTTATTTTTTATTTTTTTTAAGGGCTTTTACTGTACCCCATGATATGTGGTAGATCCTCGTGTCACCCATTCATCAAGGATCGTACCCATCTCATTACCTGTTGTGGCCTCATAACACCTGAATGCCACAATAGGTAACAAGTCGTGTAGGTGCCTTGCTGCGTTGCATGAAGGAATAGTAAATCTGGCCCTTAGTATTTGTAGCATGTGTTCGCCGTTGATACATATGCCTAGCACTATCCCGCCATGCTATGTTATCTTACGAGAAATTGTATAGTGCCTTCTAGCCTGAGTCTAGCATTGAAGCACTTTCTTATCCTGTGCACCCTTTTTGTACAGTTCTGAGATTTCCTTTGGTCAGTTGTGTATTCTGATATGTATATTTGTTGTATTTTGTGTGTTGTTTGGTTGTGTATGGTTAGCAGAGACCAGTGGTCAGGGGTACCCAGACGCATGGAAGATAAAAGAACTCCTGAGAAACAAGCATTGGCAAAGTCAATGAGCCTCACCTTTGAAACCTATTGACTTTGCTAATGGTTTTAGCAATACTGTACAGCATCTTCAATGCAGTGCAGCGTTGCTAAAAAACAGAAAAAAAAGACCTACGATGTGGCAGGCCTTCTCATTTTTTTTAGGCGCAGGAACCAAGCACGTGCAGGCCCACAAAACGTTGCAAGAGCTTTTTTCTCAAAGGGAGCACGAGGAGTTGTAGGGGGGAGCAACACAGGTTGGTGGAAAAAACAGGAGGGCTAGAGGAAGCAAAACAAGGTGATCCAGCGGGTTAGTAGCAACAAGCATTCATACACCAAATACTCACCTGGGCCCATTCATTCATACTACGCTAGCAATTTCCGCTGGTGGGTCAGTTGTACTCTTTATCAATATCCCTGCTACCAATTACTTTTCTGATTGAAGAGTAATGACTTACCAATGGACCCTTTGATAATTGGGAAGTTTAAAATGAGTGACATTCAATACAATTCATAAACCTGAAATAATCACTGAGTCAGGAAGTTTTAAAATGTTTATCTAAATACTTAGCAGAGTAAATTACAAAACCACATAATACTTAATCGTATATCAAGGATGAAGCATACTAATAATCAATTATCGATCAATGACGGTCCCTCAGAAAGAAGAAGATAGAGACAGCAGCACAGCTAAAAGTTGCATTTATATTTACCTAAAGATGTGAGAACCAAACCCCTTGCCAAGGAGTTGGAAAGATAGGTCCCAGGAAGGATGAAGACCAAAGACCTCCGGACCAGGTTCAGGACAGGATAGGTGACCTCTCTATCAACGACGCCTGCGTCGTTCCCCTCTCCGACACTTCGCTCCTCCTCGATATCTTCCGTGTCTTCCTTCTAATGTAATCCGCCGCCCCCACCTCAGAGAGATCCTGGACAGCGGTTCAGTCTGTAATTGATCAGCTCGTTCCGTGGTTCTCAAAGCTGACAGCCTTAACGCTGTACTCTGTGCGCCCTAATGCTCCTGAGCTAACTAATTAGCTAATTCTATATCTATTATACCCTTCTACACCCAGGTACCTCCCATTAATGTTTCAAAAGTATGGGCCCACTACTTCTGATTGGACGGGGACAGGGGGTTGATCCTCACACCATGTCAATTTAGTTCAATTTCTTTAAACCCATTGTTTAAAAATACCGCCCCTCACAATTAATACATTTGCTTTATTTCCCACCCGTCTCACGACAAAGTTTAATACAAATTGTATATAAAATGTTGCTTTTGCAAGAACATCGCGGATGTAGTGGAGTTGGCCAACAGGTCACGGCCTTGGATGTCGTCCAAGTTGACTTCATCGCTGTGCCTTGATTTTCAGAGGGCATGCGCACATCTCATTGGCTTCAAGCTGCCGTTCCGTTAACCCAGGCCCCATTTTACGAACTAATAAAAAGTCAAAGAAGAAAACATTAAAATCACAAATAAATGTCTTCACTGTATACCCCCTATTTCTACTCTATTCCCATTTAATTATAAATCTATCCCGCATTAGTAGCATTAAAATACCACAGTTTTAATTGCAACATATACGCAAGCTTTAGCCCATGAGAACATTAAGCAGCCATTTTATCACACACTGCGCAGAAGCAAAGTTTTCCCTCCAAGCAAAGAAAGACGTCATACCACGTGATATGGTTGACACATGCGCAATGGAATTCCCGCGCTTTAGCGGCCATTTTGGATTAGACAAGCATTACTTATTAGTTTAAACACATAGGCAAGCTTCACTCGGATACTGTGTTCGTGTATGCATTTATTAGTAAAGACATTACAAAGTTTAATTAATTAATACTATGAGAGGATTGCTTACGAGCAAGTCTCATTGTGAGTTCTTGCTCCATCAATCCCCTCTCTGATGGCGTTTCTGAGCCATCAAACAATTACCCACAACCAGATGCCAACTTCTAGCATATTTCGGTCACACTTTCATTTTTACATTTTCTATTTTTATCGTCTCCTTTCAGTTTCTTGTATAATTCACTTTTCAGATCTTCCAATCCAATTTCATCAAACTTTCGTTTTTTTCCCTTTCCTGTCACTCTATACGTCTTATTTTCTTTACAACATTTACACCATATCATTATTGACAATACTATTATTGCTATCCCTACTAAGGGTACTAATATTTGACCTATAAGTCCTTTTCCTACATTAGCAAACCAGGTACCAATTGACGCAATACTATTTGTCAATCTTTCCCATACACTATCAACTTCCAGTGGTTTTTAGTTCATTCTCAAGTTTCGTTATATTCTTTATATACGTTCCGATTTCTGCACTTTTATCAGGAATATACGTGCAACAATGTTTCGTTTTCAACAATTTACAGACTCCGCCCTCTTTTGCTAATATTATATCAAGAGCAAGTCGATTTTGCATAACCATTGATCTAATCGCAACCATCTCCGCATTAATCATTAGAAACCCTCCAGCAGTATCCGTTGATAAACGATCAACCACTGTAGATAATTTACATATTTTCCTTGAGTTCAGAATTATTCCCACTGAAGGTATCAATGCACCAAATATATCACCTACAATTTCAGAAAAACCAGCTCTTTTACCACGTGTTAATTCACTATTATTTTCATTGCTCCCAGTGTTTCTTTTTACGTGGTATATCTTTGGAAATACTATTCCAAAATAACAACTTCCATACCACCGTGCAGGAAGCCTAAAGGAAGCCTTATTCCCACACACGTAATAAATTCCAGGAAAAACTGAATCTGTTCCTTCTTTTAATCCCCAACCTCCAAGAATTAAGAAATAATGTTCACATTCACTGGTACCGATGAAAATATTGTTATAATCAGTCTTTAACCTATGCAGACAAATTTTCCCTGTCTTTACAAAATCCAGAGCCATAGCAGCTTGAGCCTTGCCAGGTGTGTAAATACCCTCTTTCTCAGTCCAAGGTGGAAGATGAGCCTTATGCTCAGATGCTTTCTTTTGGAAATGTTGTCTTCTATCTTCTACTAAATTCAAAAATATCTTTTCTTCTTCATGTAATGAACATGTTAGATTGCTTCTATGTGCATGAGTTATATCTATCGACTTCATTGTTAGGAAAAATTCTCCCATAAATTTTGCATCTTGACTACGAAGCACTGGGTTCATATTCTTTCGAATTTGAACCTCAGAAAATATCACATCCATGTCTGAATAATAATACTGAAGTCTCCCTGTTCTATAAAATAAACTAGTTAATACACTACATGATATGCCATAAGTTAATGGCAAATGATGGTATGTTAACCCTTCTGCTACTGATTCGGGTAACTTCATACAAACATAACAATCACTAACTTCCATTGCATCTACGTACTGAAACAATAATTTAGTGAAAACATTTAAACTAATATCGTTATCTGTTACCACGTGATGAAACTCTGGTTCATCGTCTGCTTCTATTTTTACTCTATCACCTTTCAAGTTATCTATCCTTCCCCTTGTTTCATTGTTAATCTTTTTATCCATTATCATAAGGTAAGGAATTGCTACGATCACAACTAACCATACTATAAGCACCACTACCAGACTACATATGCATATAGCACAGCATCTTTTACAACATTTCCGTTTCGGTCTCCCAGAAACTGTCGTCAGGCATTTTGACAAGGAAGATTTTTCTTCTTTTCCTTTTTTTCTTTCAAGACTTTAACGTTATCAAGGTGGCTTTATTTCTTTTTCATAAGTCAGTTCTGCACTGGTTCTTTCGTCACCACTTTCACTTGACTCTGAACTCTCGTAGTCTTCAAGAATTATATAAGTCCAATCAGGACCTTTAAACTTATTGTTCACAAGTTTCAGTCTTTTGCTTTTTCGTTTTCCAGTTCCACTCGTTTGTTCAGTTAGACTTGCTACTTCATTTACTTGTTCCGGATCGTCACTTCTGGTTTCTATATGGTATTTTACTCTTTTAATGACGCTAGGCCAATGATCTCCTTTTCTGGCTTTCTTTGTTTGTACTGTCTCTTCACTTCTTAATTCTTCTCCAAAAATTCTTTTATTTTCAAGCTGTTGTACAATTTGTTTTTCTTCGTTTTCAGTTTCTTCTTCTATTTGTTCTTTTTCAGGTCTTATTGGTTTTTCTTCAGTTGCTCCAATGTGAGTTTCTACTAACTGACCCTGTTCAGGATTTACGTCTTCGTGCTTGAGATTTTCCTGCTCGCTGTTTTCTTGATTTTCTTCTTCCTGAACGTATTTTTCTTGTTCTAACTCGTTCTGATCAGGGCTTATTGCACTTTGTACTTCTGCAGCCTGACCGCATTCTTCTAAACCTATCTGTCCCTGCTCAAATTTTGTTGTTTCGTTGTCGATTTGAGCCCAATTTCCTCTCCCTATCTGGTCCTGCTCAGGTTCTCTTATCGTTTCATTTTACTCTTCCTGAGCTTCTTCTTCTTCACCTATCTGGTCCTCCCTAATATCTTCTAATTTTGATCGGCTTCTTGTTCTGTTGTAAACTTCTGGTATATCAACCACTGGTATCCAGTCCTGACTTGTGCTCGTTTGTTCTTCTTCAGCTTCTCTCGAATCTCTCACCTGGGATTCTTCAGCTGGCCAACCTTCAGCTTCCTCAGTTATTGATGCTGACTGAGGATCTTGTCCTTCAGGGTCTGGCACCCTTTTGGTGTGGCTTACATGAATCCAATTAAGCAATCCTGCACATTTCACTGCTGTATTCGTAACTAGTATAACCTGACAAGGTTCGCCCCACCTGGGTGATAAACACGTTTCTCTGGTCTGATGCTTCACACCCACCCAGTCTCCGGGGTTCAGATCATGCTCTTGTTCAGGCTGCCTGGAAACTGCGTCTTCTCCAACCTGGTGAGAGGCAGAACGCACTAGGTCAGCCAATCCCTTGCAATAATCTAGAACCATATCATCAGTTGTGTTCAGCAGTTTATTTGTAGGTACATGTGCTTGTCTCATTGCTCTCCCCATGATTATTTCATGCGGACTTAATCCTGTATTTCTATCAGGAATGCTTCTGAGTCCCATTAAAACAAGAGGCAATGCATCTGGCCAATCTAACGATGTTGATGCACACATCTTTGACAGTCTTGATTTTATTGTGCCATTCATTTGTTCAACCACTCCAAAAGCCTCTGGGCGGTACGCACAGTGGAATTTCTGTTCAATTTGGAATGCTTCACAGATTATTCGTATTACATCGTTATTAAAGTGACTTCCTCTATCTGATTCCAAAGTTACTGGGAAACCGAACCTAGGAATGCGCTCTCGTAACAACAGTTTTGCGACTGTAATGCTGTCATTCCTTCTGGTAGGATAAGCCTCCACCCACCTTGAAAACAGACACAATATTACAAGTACATGTTTCAGTCCTTTCCATGGTGGTAATTGTATGAAATCTAGCTGCAATCTCACAAAGGGACCTTCCGCCTTTCCAATTTTTCCCAAACCAATTACTGTTCTCCTTCCCCGATTATTCATTTGGCAAGCTAGACACCTTTGGCAAAGACTCTCTGCTGCAGCCCTAAACTTTGGATTATACCAACTTTGTCTGAAAAGTCTAATCGTGGCATCTCTCCCTACATGTGTGTCTCCATGGTACATTCTGGCCATTTGTGAAATCAGACAGTCAGGCATGACTGGTCTGCCATCTGTGTATACCCATACATCATCGTCTGTTCTTCGGGTACTTCCTATTTTTATCCAAACATCTCTTTCACTCTCCTCAGCATCATCTTGCAGTCTTTTCACATCATTCCATGTTTCAGGAGGTGCACATAGCATAAGTTTGCAGCTGATTCCCATCCTTTCCACCCTTTTATTTACTGCCAACCTGTTTTTGGCACAGTGTTGAGCCACTAGATCTGCGTATCTGTTACCGACTACCACCCAGTCATCTCCTGACTGGTGTGCGGCACATTTCACCACTGCCAATTCTTTTGGTGATTGTATTGCTTCCAATAATTCCTTTACAAACTGTCCATTTTTGATTGGGGATCCTGAAGAAGTCATGAACTCCCTCTGCATCCACAGTTGGCCAAAGTCCTGCACAACCCCGTACCCATATTGACTGTCCGTAAATATGGTTACTCTTAAATTTTTGCAAAACACACAAGATGATGGACGGAATGCTGCACATTGGCAAACATTCACCCCCAGTCACAGATCTGGGTTTAATCCATCGTTATTTTGCTTCACCACGCCACCCCAGTTCAGACATAGCCATATGCAAATCAGTCTTGACCCTGTGCCTCATGGGAACAGTCCAGACCGAACTGCCAAGCCATGTCTTCCCTGGACCGGAATCAAGCATCCTAGGACCGGTTTCAGGCTATCAGCCTTCATCAGCCAGGATAGCTTGACTCCAGTGGCGTAGTGAGCACGGGACCCACGTCTGGGCATACCCTTCCCACTTAGGGCGAAATGCAAAACACACAAGATGATGGACGGAATGCTGCACATTGGCATTCAACTGGATCTTTGGCTTTCTTTTTGGTTCGCTGAATTAAAGGCTTTGCTAGTAGTGAATACCCTATAATCCATTGTCGACAGTATCCTACTATTCCAAGAAACATTCTCACTTCTCTTTGTGTTTCTGGCATTTTCATTTTCTTGATTATTTTCATTCTATCAGATGTTATTCTTCTTGTTCCTCTTTCAATTTGGTGTCCCAAATATTTAACTGCTGTTGTACAAAACTGCAACTTTTCAGGTAACACTTTGTGTCCTTCCTCAGCCAAATGGTTGAGTAACGCAATTGAATCTTCAACACAATCATCATGAGTGTTGGATGCTACCAGTAAATCATCTATATACTGCACCAAGACTGAACTCCTGGGCAGTACTAGTTTCTCCAGACACACTTTCAGTATTTGATTAAAAATGGAGGGACTTTCTGTGTATCCTTGAGGAACACGATTCCATACATAGACATGATTTTCAAATTTAAACGAAAAGAGATATTGGCTATCTGGGTGCAATGGTATTGAAAAGAATGCTTGGCATAGATCAATCACGGTAAACCATTCTGCACTCCAGGGTATCTGGTATAGGATTACTGCAGGATTTGGTACTATAGGACAACAAGGTACCACAATTTTATTAATTTTTCGCAAATCCTGAACAATCCTATACTTTCCACTAGGCTTTTTCAAACCCATGATTGGTGAATTACAAGGACTACTCATAACTTCTTTTAAAATGCCTTGTTTCACCATTCTGTTAATTTCCTCAACAACTCCTGCCTTTACTTCTGCACTCATTTTGTACTGTCTAGTATTTGGGAAAATTGCACCTTCTTTTACAGTGATCTTTACTGGGTCTACTATTTTGGCCATAAGTCCTACTTTTTTCCCTGTGAAATCCCATACCTTGGAATTCACTGTAGTTCTTAGTTCTTCTGGTAATTCGTTTTTTGTTATCAAAGAGAACATCTCATCTATTTCTGTACCTTGCTTAGCTATCATGAACTTATAAACATGATCTTCATCCGGGGTCTGTATTGCAACACCATCCGGTGTGCAGAAAATAGTGCAATTCATTTTGCACAGTAAGTCTCTACCCAATAAGTTTACTGGACTGGAATCACATACTACAAATTGGTGCATTTCTCAGAAGTTTCCTATTTTTACTTCCATTGGCTCAGTAAGGGGTGTTCTGATCTTTCGATTAGCTACACCTACAACTTGGATAGCTTCTCCAGAGAGAGGAAGGTCTGGGATGTCTGCTGTTCTTACAGTAGAACGGGTAGCACCAGTGTCCAAAAGAAAAGTGATATCATTACCTCTTACTTTCCATTCAACATATGGACCTGACTGATCTACCGGTAAGGATGCGCCAAGTACGCACTCCTTCTCCCCCTCTCCTAGGCACCGTCATTGATGATTATATGGGTCAAATTCATCCTGTAAAAGAAACTGTGAAGTTACATATTCGTTCTTACCACTTCCTCCTTGATATCCGACGTCTGTACCGTGCTTTGCTCTGCTCACATTACCCTGTATAGGGGCAGGTGGCAACTGACTCTGTGGGTTTACACCTTGCTGTGAGTCATTCTGCGTCTGTGGATTTAAATTAGGATTTGGGCCATTATTATTTTGAATATTTTTACATTCGTTCTTCCAATGTCCCAACTTTCCGCATCCATGACAAGGAAATTTCTTTTTAGCCTCTTCTCTACTCATTCGTCCTTTCATTTTACCACCATTTCCTGAATCACCATTCATTCCAGAATCTTTTCCCTGACTATCAGTAGGATTATCCAAATTAATTCCCTGTCGCTCAGCCATTTTCACCTGAGCCCACATCACTTTCTCTTGCAGTTTCTTGTGCCTATCCTCAATGTCGTCTCCACAATATTTTGCATATTTCAAAATCTCATCTATGGGCTTCCCTTGCCAGCACAACATGTGCTGCTTAATCATCTGACAAATCTCTGGCTTTAGACCATAAACAAATCGGTATACAAACTGACTGATGTTTTTGTCCCCAATGTCCTCAAATCCACTATAATGTTTGAACACCTGTAATAGACGTTCATAGTAGGCATGTACCGATTCACTTGCTTCTTGGGTAGTCCTGTCTATCTTCACCCAATCTGTTTCTTTGGGTGGTATTTTCCCTTTCAGATAAGTTATTACCTGGTGATACGTTTTCATTACATCACTCGATAGGGCACCTGTCTTTGCATCTCTAGGATACTCTTCACTCGGCCAGTCAACTGTAATTTTACAATCTGTCCACAAATCGGCAGGTACCACTATGTCAAACAGACCATCCAAGTCCTTTAACAATATCTTTGACACTTTCACAAACCTCTCAACCTGCTTGTACCATTCAATTGGCTTTTCTCTCAACTTTGGAAAATCATTCGTAAATGACAAAATATCTTGTCTACTCCATGGGACATGAACGTAACCTCCTCCAGGTACTTCCCGCATCGGATACATCTACTGTCCCTGTTTCCTTCAATAAATATTCAGAAGTCGACCTACTGTACCGTGCCTCATCCTTTTTCTTTGTCCATCTAGTTTTCCATTTATCTAGATCTCCCCATTTCTGTAATACTGACATTAATTCTTTCACTTGTAGTTTTCTACCTGAGGCATTCATATTTTCTAAATCTTTGTCAGTAAAATCTGCTCTATAGGGTTTCTGTAACACTTTTGGCTTCCCTATTTCAATTCCCATTTGTAAGGCCAAATCTGATAATTTCTCATGAAATATCTTTACATTTCTAGTTATGCTCCTGCATATGAATAATAGTTCTTCTTCATTGTAGGTATTTAGACGATCTACTCCTACATTTCCTGCTATCAATTCTTCTAACTCGACTTTTAATTTGTAGATGTCCATGATCTTTGGGGGTGAACTCTGTCTGTCTGATCCTTGTGCCCACCTTTCTAAGTCTTCTGGTGTTACTACTGTGGCACTTTTTGTTCCAGATGATGTTACTTTATTTACATCTTTGGAGCAACCAGGTGTCATTCTTTTAGGAGTACTATTTACAGATCCTCGGATCGGTAAATCCATTAGGGAAATCATAGATTCACAATCACTGATATGGTCATCAATTATTACAGTTTCAGGTTTGGGAATCTCTACAGGTGTAGGCATGACTAGAGGTTTCGGGTAATTTACTTTGTCACCATATAAGGGAACCACTGGACCAATTGTTACAGGTATGGTCAGGGAATCAGGATGTACATTCATCTGTGTTATTTTCTGTATCAATTCTGCTCTGTTTCTGTCTATAGCCTCCTTTTCTTTATCCTGAAGTACCCTATTGACTGGTGGATTATGCAATACTTGCGGTACCAATGGTGTTCTTAAAATTGGTGCACTTGGGGTACATCCACTTGTCCCTTCCTGATATGGTGGCGGGTTCTTGAATATTTCTTCCATAAATTCATCTTCAGAATCTCCAAACCCTGTTAAATGTTTTGTCTTTTCTGTGCATTTGCTCCCTAACGACTCTTCTGTCATAAATACTGGATACAAACCCTCGGTAAGCATCGCTCTTCTCCACTGTTTCATCTGACCGTCTCTTGACTCATTTTGGTATCTAGGGAAAAATCCCCTATAACCCCTATTGCTTCTCGATCGGTCACGTTCAAATGCCTCTGTTTCCCACTCTTCTAGGGCTTCGTATTGCGTTAATCTTGGTCTGGGTTCTAAGTCGTTCATCCTCATTCTTAAATTTTGAAGAATTCTCCCATTGAAAGTACCATTCTCTGGGAATGCTAATATTCCATCATTTTTGGTATATTCTATCCAATTTTCTAACCATACACAAGTATGATAACCTCTCTCCATCATCATGAATGAGGCGGGCGTTTTTGCTGGTGGAATGATAATTCCTTCTCTAGTTTTGATGAGTTTATCCTTCTTAAAATAATTCTTAATCTTTTGTAGAAATGACATTTTTCTCTTTTCTCCGTACATTTTGGGTAAATATCTATGTATTGAATTGTATTCTGCAAAACCTAGGAATCCCCTGTCTGGACGGGTTCCTGTTAAAGTCGGATCACGTTTCCACATATAATCTCCACTATCCACTAAGATTTCGACTTCTATGCTGACAACCAATTAAATTCCAGCTAACATTTGTCTCTGAACTAATCCTAGCGCGGCTTTTCAGTGACGTCTGTCTAACGACCCCTCCTTTACAATCTGCGCTTCTCTGTCCCTCGCTGTTTCAACCAATCCCAGCGCGACACCTGTGACGTCAGTATTACTCCTGACTACTGACCCCTCCTTTACAAGATTCGTTCCACCCCCGCTGTTTCAACCAATCCCAGCGCAGCGTTTTGTGACGTCAGCTTCCTCTCCGACAGCTGACCCTCCCTTTACAAAATCGTACGCAAAACTTTATTTTTCTCTACGCTTCTTATTTAAATTCAGTAACAACATAAAACATTCGCTATCGTGCCAGTTTCTCTAAATTGGTAAAGATAGTTTCTCTCACACTTAGTAAAACCTTTCCGTTTACTAAACATACACTACGAGTAAAACCCTTCCGTTTACTCTTCACGTAAGCTTCAGAAATATCTGCTACTTCTTCAATGTTACCCTTTCTAGGTGATCAAATTTTTACCAGCGTATTCCTTTGCTATCACTCACACGCATAGAGTCCCTAACAAGTACTGATAACCTTGCTTAACTTTTCAGTACTATTTCTGCCTGACAGATAACCTCACTGCAGTATGGCTTCCACTTACCATCCGCTATTCAATTTTCCCCGGGGAATTCTAGACAACATAAAACAAAACTTTTAAACAACGGATGTTAGTTTATAAAAATAAATTCTCATTACCCAATTAACAAAGTGCAACCATCCTCTGATAACCAGAAAACTAATCCAGCGGGTTACTAGCAACAAGCATTCATACACCGAATACTCACCTGGGCCCATTCATTCATACTACGCTAGCAATTTCCGCTGGTGGGTCAGTTGTACGCTTTATCAATATCCCTGCTACCAATTACTTTTCTGTTTGAAGAGTAATGACTTACCAATGGACCCTTTGATAATTGGGAAGTTTAAAATGAGTGACATTCAATACAATTCATAAACCTGAAATAATCACTGAGTCAGGAAGTTTTAAAATGTTTATCTAAAGACTTAGCAGAGTAAATTACAAAACCACATAATACTTAATCGTATATCAAGGATGAAGCATACTAATAATCAATTATCGGTCAATGACGGTCCCTCAGAAAGAAGAAGATAGAGACAGCAGCACAGCTAAAAGTTGCATTTATATTTACCTAAAGATGTGGGAACCAAACCCCTTGCCAAGGAGTTGGAAAGATAGGTCTCAGGAAGGATGAAGACCAAAGACCTCCGGACCAGGTTCAGGACAGGATAGGTGGCCTCTCTATCAACGACGCCTGCGTCGTTCCCCTCTCTTACACTTCGCTCCTCCTCGATATCTTCCGTGTCTTCCTTCTAATGGAATCCGCCGCCCCCACCTCAGGATCTCTCTGGACAGCGGTTCAGTCTGCAATTGATCAGCTCGTTCCGTGGTTCTCAAAGCTGACAGCCTTCACGCTGTACTCTGTGCGCCCTAATGCTCCTGAGCTAACTAATTAGCTAATTCTATATCTATTATACCCTTCTACACCCAGGTACCTCCCATTAATGTTTCAGAATTATGGGCCCACTACTTCTGATTGGACGGGGACAGGGGGTTGATCCTCACACCATGTCAATTTAGTTCAATTTCTTTAAACCCATTGTTTAAAAATACCGCCCCTCACAATTAATACATTTGCTTTATTTCCCACCCGTCTCACGACAAAGTTTAATACAAATTGTATATAAAATGTTGCTTTTGCAAGAACATCGCAGATGTAGTGGAGTTGGCCAACAGGTCACGGCCTTGGATGTCGTCCAAGTTGACTTCATCGCTGTGCCTTGATTTTCAGAGCGCATGCGCACATCTCATTGGCTTCAAGCTGCCGTTCCGTTAACCCAGGCCCCATTTTACGAACTAATAAAAAGTCAAAGAAGAAAACATTAAAATCACAAATAAATGTCTTCACTGTATACCCCCTATTTCTACTCTATTCCCATTTAATTATAAATCTATCCCGCATTAGTAGCATTAAAATACCACAGTTTTAATTGCAACATATACGCAAGCTTTAGCACATGAGAACATTAAGCAGCCATTTTATCACACACTGCGCAGAAGCAAAGTTTTCCCTCCAAGCAAAGAAAGACGTCATACCACGTGATATGGTTGACACATGCGCAATGGAATTCCCGCGCTTTAGCGGCCATTTTGGATTAGACAAGCATTACTTATTAGTTTAAACACATAGGCAAGCTTCACTCGGATACTGTGTTCGTGTATGCATTTATTAGTAAAGACATTACAAAGTTTAATTAATTAATACTATGAGAGGATTGCTTACGAGCAAGTCTCATTGTGAGTTCTTGCTCCATCAATCAAAACAAGGGCAGGCTGAAGCAACATGGAGCGAATGGGGGAAGCAACCAGGAGTGCGTGGCGAGGGAAGCAAACGGAGGGAGAGAAACTTAGAGTGGGTGGAAAGCAAACGGATAAGACAGCGCAACGTGGAGCTGTGGGAAGAAGCATACGGGAGAGAAGGAAACGCTGGGGTTGAAGCACACGAGGGCAAGTGTGTCACAGAGAGGGGTGTGGAGAAGCACACAGGCAGAGAAAGAGGGCAGTAAATGAACAAGACAGGCATGGTGGGTGGAGAAAGTACACAAGTAAGACAGCTGGAAAACACATGCACTCTAATTGAGTGCTTAAATAAAAATAAAAAAGTAGCGCCTGAAAAGGGAGGGGAGGATGAGCACAAATAATGCGCCCATGCTCCAGGGGATGGACAGACGCACGAAGAGGAAGTATAGTCCACAAATGCTAACAAATAATAAGTAAGCAAATGAGAGTGAGGATGAAGCCAACCAATGGTAAGCAGTGGTCGGGCTCTAAGCCTACTGTAAGCTGACAGTGGGTCTTGCAACATATAAGCACATTGGCTGTCTAGTAGGTGAGACCTTAAAAGCACCTCAAAACAGCACACGCAGCTAGTCAGTCATTTTTGGTGCTGGATTTAACTGCCATTTGGTGTGTAACTCACAAGTCGCATCTGACCCGCTATTTTCAGGCACTGGTAAAAAAAACACACAAGGAAAGACAAGCACTGTAACACTTGCCTGGCTTTGCTTGGGTGGCAGGAGGTAGAATAGGATATATTTAGGTTTTCCAGGCTGTAAGTGGAAATCCCTTCTCTTACAACGGTTCTAAGAACTTGATTCCACCAGATTCCAAGTATTGTTTATGGTTGTGCACCACTCCAGATTGACATTGGGACAAGGTATTATTGGGGAAGGTTATAATGATGCTTTGATGTATGTATATTCTTATGATAACTCTATGGTACCAGAGTGTGGTGGAGGTTTTTTTGCAAGATGTGCCTATGGAAACATGTAGCCACAGTAGATGCCCCCAAAATTTCCAACATATCAGAATTATTGTTTGCTCAAAAAGTGTTCCAAAGTGAATTTATTGCGGAGGTAGCCCACTCTGCAAGTGCTTTCAAAACACTGCATATTCTTATAAGCAAATTTCCGGAACTCCCCGGCCTCCATTAAGTTTAGGCTTAATAAGTAACTTCTCTTAGACATGGGTAGCTTACCCGTCCAGATAAATCAATTTTTTTTTACGTGTGACGTTGATATTGGAAGCGATCCTAATGTGGTATTGTGTGGAATATGTCAAGTAGTTTGGGCAGTACCCACAAGTTTACTAACGTGGTTGACCTTTTGAGAGCTGAAGGTAGTTTTTAGACGTCTAAGGATACTGTATTTACAAACACTGTACTAGAAAGCTGTTAAAACATTTTAAAATATTTTACGTTTTTTATTGGCCTTGGTGTACTCAGATTTATTTTCAACCAACCAGTTGTCTCTTTGAATATATTCATAACTATATATTTTGAGTAGTTATTTTTGAATCGTGAAACTTAATGTAACAGTTCAGTGTGAATTATGGGTGATTTGCTGTAGAATTTTGCATCTTGCAAGCGTTGTCACCTTGCAAGTAAGGCAGCCCTCTAGTGCGTACATCTTTTTTCCGCTCTCATATTTTAAGGATTTTGTCAATTTTTTAAAGCCATAGGTTGGAGATGGCAAAAGCTAAAGTGGATATTGAGCATCTGGGTCCAATTCCACATTTTCAGTTGTTTTTAAGAGACGTTTTATTATTGGCCACTAGATTAGTTGAAGACTTAGCAAATTTTGGTAGGATATTTTGTTTGTAGTGTGATGTTGAGACCTTGCCAGCCAGTATCCTACCAAATTCTTTCACAGCATCTCCAGCAAGGAGAAAGGGAAGAGAATGATAATGTCATAAGTGTAATCTATTTCATTACCGGCTCTCCTGGTATTGTGAAATGCACGTCTCACCTTAATGAAACCAGTTTGATTAGGCTTTATCAATGTGGGCTGAATTTGATCCAGTTTGTTTGTTAAAACCTTTCCTTATATCTCAGTATTCATATTTTAAAGCACTATTGGTCTGTATGCTGAATATCATACAAAATCCATCCCGTAGCTGGCTAGGAGAACAGTGTGCAACTCAGGCATGGTTTTCCTCATTGAGCTTCATATAAAAAAGTAATTGACTAGTGTTGCCAAACGCTGTGCCACTTTCTGCTCCTACATTCGCACTGTGTGATAGTCCAGGCTCAGGGGCTTTATTGGTGGTGAATTACTTAATTTCTAATTCTGCCCCTTTAATTCCTTTTGGAATTAAATGACACCTCAGCATATAGGCTCCATTCGCATCAATGACTGACAAGCTCAGTACAAAGGCATTTTGGGCTAATGAAGAAAAGTGCAGATTTTATTTTACTCCAGGAGAGTATTTAACAAGCATTGAAAATGCAATAGGTCTCGCCTTTGATTAAGTTAAAGCCATTTGCTTTGCTAATGGTATTGTGTAGCAAAGCAAATGGCTTTAACTTAACGAAAGGCGAGACCTATTGCATTTTTAATGCTTGTTCCTATTGGTCACAGTTACAGTGTCCAGGTCCTGAACGCAGATTCTACACGATATACGGGACACACAACTTAGTTTTCAAATGTAAGTCAGAAACATGAGACGCGAACAACGAGGTTGAAAAGAGAAGCAATGAATAAAAAAAGGTTAAGCGCATTAACTTGGGGAGGCTAAGTTGCGCGCTGATGATCTAAAGCTGTGGCATGAAGGTCCCAAATTGAGGCAAGTCCCATGCTGTTCACGTCTGAGAATTAGAGGGGATTCCACTGTCACGAAGAAGGTCTGGAGATGAGGTCTCCAAAGGAGTTAGGGGCGGCGCCATACATAAAAAAAAAAAACACTGTGCCAGCCTGCCTCAAGCGCTCCTCCAGAGCAGCCCTGCCTGCCGATCACATAATCTCCCGTGCCTGAATGTGCCCTTGTGTAACGTAACCGGAGCTCATGTAAAGCGCTCCAATACCTTCAGGTAGAGTTCGCGCTATAGAAATCTGCATTAAAAAAAAACACTGTGCCAGCCTGCCTCAAGCGCTCCTCCCGAGCAGCCCTGCCTGCCGATCACATAATCTCCCCGTGCCTGAATGTGCCCTTGTGTAACGTAACCAGAGCTTATGTAAAGCGCTCCAATACCTTCAGCTAGAGTTCGCGCTATAGAAATCTGCATTAAAAAAAACACCGTGCCAGCCTGCCTCAAGCGCTCCTCCCGAGCAGCCCTGCCTGCCGATCACATAATCTCCCCGTGCCTGAATGTGCCCTTGTGTAACGTAACAGGAGCTCATGTAAAGCGCTCCAATACCTTCAGGTAGAGTTTGCGCTATAGAAATCTGCATAAAAAAAAAACCACTGTGCCAGCCTGCCTCAAGCGCTCCTCCCGAGCAGCCCTGCCTGCCGATCACATAATCTCCCCGTGTCTGAATGTGCCCTTGTTTAACGTTACCGGAGCTCATGTAAAGCGCTCCAATACCTTCAGCTAGAGTTTGCGCTATTTATGAGTAGATCACTTTATAAAAGACCATGCGCGCATTCTGACTGCGTTCCCATGCCACGGTGTATATACGTGGATTCCTACTGTAGCTCAGCAGGCAAGGGTGGCACTGGAGGCTAGGTAGAGTTTACGTGTAAGGAGCCGGAAAGGATGGGCTGACCGGATTGACCGGTGGTATTCTGCTTCAGTCAGATTGTGCCTCCTGGTGTCCCGGGTGGCTTGGGCGTGTCCGTGCATTCGCTGTAGGTGCCGGAGTGTGCCCGTGCCGGCATGCACACTTGGGTTGAATTCAGTTTGTGGCGCGTGCATACACCCGCCACGGCGCCCAGGTGTCTGTGTTGTGGCTATAACCCCTAATGGGCTTCTCCGTGTATGTCTGTTGGAGCCTGGCGGGTGTATGAGGGCGACTGGTGATGACAGTGCTGGAATATGGTGCTTATGTGAAGCGCTCTGAAAGCTTCGGGTCGAGTTCGCGCTATATAAATGTTAAGATGTTAAGAAAAACAAAGTAAGAAAAAGCAGCTACGCAAGCCATGCACACCTTGGAAGGACGCCCAAAGATGCGGAAATCCTATTAAAACAAGCCTGTTACCATATGAAGAGCGTTCTCACGGCGCCCAATCAGAGAGCCGGACTGGCGCGTGCAAGGCAGTGTGACGAAGCTTCTGATAAGAAACTTCGTCACGACAGGTGTAATGCAGGCGAGCCAGTCGGGATGGGCCGGACAAAAAAGCGAAAAGGAGGCACCCCAGAAACCTTATTTCCAATGGCAGCCCACCGTTTAACATAAACGGTGACGCAATCCAATGGGAATAAGGGGGGGGGCTTCAAGCCTTTTTCTCAAAGTCCTCATCTGCAATAAATCTCGCTGAGCGAGCTACGCATGTGCGCAGCAACGCTAGGCGAGACCTAAAAATCTCGCCGAGCGAGCTGCGCAGCAATGCTAGGCGAGACCTAAAAATTACAAAATAGCTCTATAACTCGAAGAGGCCTTGCCCCACATCAACCCCGTCCACTTTCATATGTGCATGATTAATAAAATGTTATCCCCATGTACATACAACATTCTTGACCTATGTTTGACCACATTCCTATTGCCTATGTGACTCGCCCCGTGGGAAGGGTTGATCCATTATTGTACAAGGACAGAGTCAGAAAACAATGGTCTCCTCAGTGGAGACCAAGAACGAGGGTAGAGATGTTCAAACAACTTGAGTGGTCACCCTTGGCAGATATGATCATTAGATTTTCCTACAAATTGGACATTCTCTCAAGGACAGAGGGGGAATTCCTAAAACATTTGGTATTGCTCAAATAAAAACACAAAAGAAACCCAAAATTAAAAAAAAGTTAGGCGGTGCAAAATGGGGCACCATTTTTAGAAAATAAAAACATAGGGCTATATATTCTGTCTTCTGTATCTACTGCGATCCAATCCAAAATGACAGATTGGGATGGAGGAGAAGTAGGAGGGACTGAGGTAACTGTGCATAGCCTGTAGCAAAAAAAGACTACATGTAAATACAGGCAGGAGAGGGGGGAACTAAAACTGAAAGCAGAAGGGCATGGTGATTTATTTGAAAACCTCCTGCCCCGCTCTTCATGGTCTCCTCTACCTTGTTTCGAAAAGCAAAAAGATGTTTAACCAGTGAATTTGCCTTGTTTGAGTATATTGTTTAGACTTTATACTCTGGTATTATGCATCAGGCCTTTGGATTGCTGGGTGGACTGTGCATGAAGCTTAAAATGACATTATTCTGGCCCTTCACAACTAGTTCAGGGTTCTGAGAATGGGAAAAATATGTCCCTTTAAGGGACTTTAAGGAGTACTCTTGCGGTTGAGTTTTGCACGTCGCAGTTCCTGAACCTAGTATGTTGGAAAATAAGCCAAACTCCATTGGCAGGATTGCATTTACCTTCAAGTCCACTTAGGCTTGTGCCTCCAGCACCCTCCTCTCTGCCTGACTCTGAAACTGCCAGAGTTTATCTGCACTTTTGCATCCAATAAGTATTGTGACACAAAGATAAATATTAATCGGGCAGCCACAGGACTTTTGGAATGAGTGGCATATCGGGCCTCAGGGGTGATATTGACCTGTGATTGAGGAACCAGCTAGTCCTGCTGAAGATCTCACTCCTGTCTTCTCCCTTTTTTTGCCCCTACAGGAACCCCTGACAATGTCTTCGCGAGACCGGCATATGGAGTTCTACATCAAGGCGGAGCCAGCCAGTCCTGAGAGCATCCACCAGCACAGCCCGAGTGGCTCCTCGGACACAAGTGGCGGCAGTGGGACATGCCAGGAGCTGGACTCACAGCTGCTGCACCTGCCAGCCGGAGTCCCCCGGCGGCCCGATGACGAGGAGGCAGACGATGGCTCAGGACGGGGCAAGTACGTGCTGAGCTCCATGCCTAAGCGGCTCTGCCTGGTGTGTGGAGACATTGCGTCGGGCTACCACTACGGAGTGGCCTCATGCGAGGCCTGTAAAGCCTTTTTCAAGCGCACCATCCAAGGTGAGAGGTCTCTCAGGGGAGGGAGGAGTGCACTGTCAAAGATGATGGGCCTGTAAAAGGAAGATGGGTTAGCAATAAATCTACAATCGATTGGGGTTTGGTAATCTAAAATGTGGCAGTAAGTGTTACTGAGAGTCGAACATTCTTTAATAAATTGCTGTGGGGAAGATGTCATGAAAGCCTAAAATCATTCCATAATGTGAGTAATGCAAGAATCTTCAAAGCAACTCATAATGCATCGGCTTGTTAAGGGAAGGGCTTTTGTTTGTACCACATGACCCTACCTCTGGTTTCTCCTTTGTACACATCCCTCTCTCCTTAAAAGGGCAAACTGTAGAATCTCCCAGTTGAACGCTGTAGATTCTGCACCCCCCCATGCCTTCTTTAGCACCTTGATACTCAGTGGCAGTACATTAGGGTAGAAACTGATGTGGAGTCTATACTTCATTTCTTTAGCAGCAAAGAAAGACTAGTGTTCGAGGCATATGAGCTGCAGTATTCATACTTTTGCATAGATCGCCATCTGGTGTTGGGCTCGGATGCTTGCACCTTGTTGTTGTCTTGGAAGAAGTCTTTTGTAGTCACGAGATAGGTGACTCCTCCCTTGGACGATAGTGCGCATGGGCATCGACTCCATCTTCAGATTGTTTTTCGCCATGATGGGAAATGATGGAGTTTGTAAGAAACAGAAAAGATGTCCATGTGAATGTATCCAAGTAAGATAACACTGGAACAGGTACAGGTTCCGGGGAGGCGGGTGGGCGTATGATATTCTGCAGCTCTACATGCCAAGAACAGATGCATACTGGTAAGTAGCATTTTCCTTACAAAGTATTGAAAATCTGTAAGCATTGTTTTGGCAAACTTTATTATTTTGACACAGTAATAGACAACGGTTAGTTAAAAAATCCTTTAGCTTTTGGATGGTGCAGATGGGATCGACCCAAGAGAGTCTGAATCAAAACTCATTTAAGATGTCCAGATGCATTTCTTTTTTGTCTCATACTTGGCGTCCTCTTCAGATCACTTTTTTCTGCCAATGGGTGTGTAATATTTTTGCAGAGTCAAAGGTTGTCTTTAAAACGAAAAAGAAAGTAAGTAATAGAGAAGAAACAGACTTTGACGTGACATATTGATGGTCCAACAAATGGGGCTAAGCTACATTTTTTTCCAAATATTTGTCTGGCAAGGTTGTGAGATAATGTAGCTATACCTTTTAACTTTGCACTTCCAACCATAGGTTTCCATAAATAGGTCAGCACAAAGTGTGCAATGTCCTTCGGCCAGATGATCATCTGTAGGAAAAGTTAAGGCTCACACTTAATTCATGGTCGGACACTTCAAACTCAGATACAGAGACTGGCACATCATGTCTTTGGTGAGGAGAGTTGACTTGGAGAACTGTGAGGAGGATGAGCTTTTCTCCTCTGTTGGAGTAAGAGGTTCCAGTCTCTGATGAGCAAACTTGCAAGGAACGAGATTCTCACAGTACCCCTGTTATAGGTCGCAGTAATTCAGTTGTATCATTGATGAAAAGCAAAACTCATTGAAGGTTCTTTTTCCCCCAAAAAATGAACGTTGATATACCTCTGAATTGGATGGCATTGCGGTAGTCTGCTCAATCTCTAAATTTTGCACCACAGTAGCCGGACACTCTTCTCAAGTGAACTTCTATTTTTCAAAAGTCAAAATATTTATTATGATATGAAACTCAAAAGACCCACATAAAATGCATACGAAGTTTTATAAAAAGGAATTCACACAGGATAAAAAAATACAGAATTATAAAATACATGAGGAGGCCTTTCAGCATACAAACATGCTCTACTTTGATAAAAGTCCCCAAGGACAAGTGCAAATGGGCTATTGGATCTTCAATCAAACATTACAAAACTATTCTTAGATGATACAAAAAGCTATCCAAGAGTAATAAATGCAAAAGATAAATAAGGCAAACATGCTTTACAGTGCAACACTAATACAGTACTTCTGTTTTCACTCCTAGAACAGCTTCATGCTCAAAATAGAAAAGGTGTAATAAACCTAAATTGCCCATCATGTATTTAAAGTATACAACTGATCAATGTGCTTAGACCGCCGAGTGGAGGCACTTTGTAATATCCCTTTACACTATATGAAACATTTTGTTTGTTGGTGAGGAATTTGTTGTACACTTAAAATAATGCCGACAAGCCCAGTCAAGACTCAGATCGACTCAGATTGACCTAGCTTTGCACGTAATGCAAGAGTGAGACTCCTACTCCTTTTGAGCTTTCACCGTGCCCTGATTAACTCCAAGGTGGAGACGGTCCGCTTAGTGGGTAGTGTTTCAGGAATGCAGTGTTCCTAGCACTTTAAGGGATACATCCAACAGCAGCATGGCTGGAGGCATTTATTTCTGTTGTAGAGTGCATATACTGGACCGGGTTGTAAGAGACCTGACGCAACTGCACAGACATATCTCGGGTTCATACCAAAGGTGTTCTCAACTTTTTATGTTAGGTAATCTATTGACTTGCATACATTTTTCAACAATACTGAGCAGTTTTGAAAGGAACCGTCGCACATTAAATATCCAGAGTGCCATAATGTATTGCTTAGAAAAGCTAGAACCTATTTGAAGGATTAATCGGCTGTTTTTTTTTTTTTTTTTTTTTACTTATGGATCTCTAATACAGGGAGTCCAGTTTTAAAAACGGGCATATTATGATGGATCGCCTCAAACAGGTAGAAATTGCATCCAAGGCTGAGTATACATTCACCAAAGTATATGGGTCGATAGTTGCTTTTATGGCTGGCATATTCTTGAGATATATATATATATTTTCTGACAAATCGAGGTATATTCTTACTTTCAGAACACGGTATTGGATTAACTTCAATTTAAGAACAGCTTCACAATGCACAGACTGTACTTAAGTTGTTGAAAACCCTATGCCTGTTGCAATAGCTTTGGACTTTCTTTACATTCCTGTGAAAGCTTGAGGAAGGGCCATGCCAGACATGAAGCACGTTTTGGCTGGGAATGCAATCATTTTGTAACATGACTTCACTGCTGTGAGTTTTTACTAGTGTTACTCTTCAAATAAAAATGGACATGAAAATAACAATCACAGTGGACTTAGTGTGTAGAATAGGGCCAACGCGGCGTGTGCAGTGTGAAGCTGGGGAACTTATCAGCTTTTGGAACTATTGGAAGTGATCACCAACACCCTCTGGCACATGGGCGCGCCATAGTTTACTATATACTCCATATATGAAAACTGGGAACCTTGGAGTGTTGGTATAGTGTTTGTGCATGAAAAGTTGCTTTGACCTCATACCCAATTTGTCACTGTCATAATTGTTACTCTTAATCAACATCATACGAATTCATACCTGATTCATATTACAAAACAAATCAGTTTCTTATCTGTCAGAATAGCTTTGCAGTTGAATAGCTTTGCAGTTTAAGAGGTTGACACATTAGGGCAGACACACAAATTTGCATATACATACACAGACTCAATAGCACAGCAACAAATATGAAGATGGCTGTAAGCATGAGACATGGTCCAACTATGTCTGGTGTCCTATAAGAGTCTCACAAGAGACAATCTCTGGTTAAAATCTACCTTGTTCATGAAACTTCGAAAAAACATCTTAAGAAGAATTTCTGACTTAATCACTACATTGTGGGAGTGTTCATATTGTGGGAATCTATACTATGCCAAGTTTCAAAACTATTGTTTCAGGTAGACCAATGTTTCCTCTGGTATGACTGTATATGCCCTGTTTTCTGCTTCTTAAGAATGATGGAGTTGTGGGTTTCTGAACACATGGTGAGTTTTTCGGGGTGGTGGTTGGGCACACTATTTGGGAAGTTGGTGGGCGGATATAGAGGTTGTCAGATACGCTTACAAGTTATATAAGTGAAGTCTTATACCTCCAACTGACTGTTGTCTCCTTCTTGGCTTTATGATATGCAGGTATTCCATTTGCTTAAGGACTTATCGGCTATCTGTATCACAATTATCTTGACGTATATAAAAAACCTCTTCTAACTTTTGGTTTCTCTGTACATAATTCTACCTCATTTGTGGGGCAGATTTAAACTACTACCTACTATGGAACATATTAGGTTTATTTCTTAAGAACACATATCCCTACACTATATTAGTTGATAAGTATAGAATCGCGTCTCGGTGTGAAAAACAGTGTAGGGTGAGTAAAGTCCAATATCTTTGAAATATCTGTATCCGGTTTTCAAAGATAATGTTGACAGGAGCTTACAAGGCTGCAGAAATTAGTGGTCGTTAAATGCATCCTAAAATACAATTGAGTAACTTCTATTAAGGTCTCTAGAACTCCATGCTACTCGAAGAGGAGAATTTGCAGGAGAAAGCTTGTTTTACTACCTTTGTTTGCTTATCTTCTAAGCCTTATCTTTTAAATTCTTTTTTCCAGCTTTTTTTCATTCGATTTCTTTGTGTCTTCAATTAAAGTCCACATCTCTAAAGTCAGCGAATGAGGCAGGGAGTAACCAGCTAATAATGGCTGAGACTGTACGCACCTCTAAAACCCAATAACAAGAGGGACCAGTGTACTTGCCTCTGAAGTCGGCCAATAGTGGGAATGAGAGTCCACACCTATAAACACAGCCAAGAAGGGAATAGAATGTGAAAGTCACTGAAATTGTACAGTGAAAGGAGTGCTTAGGCTACTGAAATAGTCTAGTCAGAAAATAGTTCCTGCCTTTTGATTCAGCCTTTCAGGTGGGTGGTGTAGCTTCATGGTAATGTCCACCAATATTGCCTAAGTCTTGGAGTGGTGGGACCTCACCCTCTTCCATGTAACTCTGAGGTTTGTAAGATAGAGTGAGAGAGTTCTCCGTACCTCCCTGCCTGCCCCATCGAGCTCCCATGATGTTCGTAACCCCATCTCACCAAGAGTTGCTAGCCCCCCCCCCTTTTAACACTACCCGGTTTCCTCTTTCCCAGGTAACATTGAGTACAGCTGCCCGGCCTCCAACGAGTGTGAGATCACGAAGCGGCGGCGGAAAGCTTGCCAGGCGTGCCGCTTCACCAAGTGCCTGAAAGTGGGGATGTTGAAAGAAGGTAGGTGCTTCCCTCCAACTCTTTGCCTACTTACTCATAGGAGGGAAGGGAAAATCCTGCGATAGAGGCACAGCAGTGCGCTTGCATCTAAGTGCTGATGGGAATACACCCTGGTTCAACCCTTGTTGAGGCCAAATACAGCTCCTATTGAGTCACCCGTTGAATGGTAGATACATCTCTCTCTGACAATGATTGAGGCTAGTTGCCAAATGGCAGTTTTTGTTCTCTCTCTCTCTCTCTTCTCCTGTCCATTCTAGCTAGTTCTCCAGCATGTGATCTTCAGAATGACCTGGGACGACGGTTTTATAGACTGCCCTTGCCCAGGGCACAAGAGGAGCAACACCCCATTTTCTATTTTTGAGTCCGGTTCTTCATCAGTTAAGAAAACTAAGGAATTCAAAAAAATAATAGAATTGTTGACCCTAAAAGACTGACATTCTGTTTTTTTAAAACCAATAGTTTCAATGTTTATTTTAATTGTAGTATTTGAACTACCATATTAGTTCATTGATCTGTTTATTCATTCTGCAGATTGGATGCTGCTAGAAAGCCCTGTGTGTGCTGTTGTCTGTCAGGGTCTATGCAGTACATGTTCCATATGTGCCTGCCTAAGGCAAATATCCATCTGCAAGATGTCACTACATGCTTGTACTAAGCATGTGTCCTAGTAATATGGAGTATGTTCATAAGGTGCCTATGAATTGAGCAGTTTGCCTTTAGTGCTTATGCAGAGCACGTGACCCTGTGTGCTTAGGCGGGGCATATTTCACCTCTGCATGTGTGGATACGAGCTCCTGGTGCCTGTATGTGGCATACATCAATCAGTGCCTTTATAGGCACCTATCTATCTCTATGTCCTCTCCTAGGTGTCCGCCTGGACCGAGTACGAGGGGGACGGCAGAAATACAAGAGGAGGCCCGAGATGGAGGGCATGCAGTACCAGAGTACATTCCAGCATCCGGAGCCCACCACACCAAACAACAGGAAACCAGGTGTGCAAGAACAGTTCTGTAGATGTCAGTCGTGGGTGAAGACCACATGCAAGTAGAAGGAAGCTAACCTAGTTGGAACCATGAGATCAAACCAGCTGTATTGTGTTTTTTGTGTTTGTAAATCATGTTTCTATCACTTACGTGACCATAAAGCACTTATTGTCTTCTTGTTGCAAGCCAAGTCTTGTGTGCATGGCTGGTACAGGGTATGTTTGTTGCGCGACCTATGTGGTAAGTGTTGCATGCTGTGCTTGGGGCCAGAGGAGCTATTTTCTTTTTGTTGCGGAGGACTGTGCCCTGCATGCATGCATATTTGTGTCACAGATGAGTGTCCGATTGTTCTACACCTCCAGTAATGTGATTCTTGGTCTTGGATCTTTCTGGTGTTTAGCCATCTTCCATATTAAACTGGTACTTTGAGATATTGAGGGGGTCTTTCTTTAGGGTTTCTCTGATGGGGCCAGTGACTGGTTGGTTTGTGGTTGCACGGTGAGACTCGTATCCAATGGGTTAACAATTATGTCTTTATTGCTATCCAGAATTCCAAGTTAAATGAGTTTCCCTTTTCAGGTTGTGTTCCGGTGTTGAGTAATCTGTACCTGAGAAAGACCCACCACTCATGTCAAACTTTGAGCATGTGGGAATAATTCAGTCGAGGTGCTACTTTTAATATGAGATTCCTACTAGGGTGACCGGTCTGAAGCCTGTGTTGCACACAAGTTTGGTCTGCGCCACCCATTGCTCAGTCACAATTTTAGGGCCCTTCAAAGAGATACATCTAGCCACAGGGAGATAGAGGAGGGCTTCGATAACTGGTGTTTTGCAATCCCACATCAAAGGAGAACTAGAAGTGTGGTGGCGGGGGGAGGGACCATTTTATAAAACCAAAACCACATCACTGTATCCCTCATTTTGACCTACAGAACTTTGAATAGGGAAGTAAAACCTCAAGGTGCAGTGTTTGTTTTTCGCCACCTAGGTTTATCTCTTAGTATCCCTGTGGATCCTGGAATGAGGCATTGTGCCTGTGAGGAACTTGTGTTGAGATTGCCTGTCTGGTAGGGTGATGGGAGGCAGACTTACTGGTCAATTAACAGATTGATGGGTGCATGCTGTTGCTTTGGTCAGCTGACAGGAAGTGAAATACAGCTTCTTAGTCGTGTGGCAGGATGCAGGGCGGTGCTTTCTGTTCTTAGGTGCATAGTGAGTTTGCAGGCTCTTTGGACTGTTGAAAAGATGAGTGCTGAGCAGGCTGTGTTTGGAAGAGAAGCAGTGCATACTCCTGTTTGTGCTGTATATTTCTTCTATGTGCAGCATATGCGGCTCTATGCTGTTTACTACGTGCCCCGCCCCACCTCTCTCCGTGTGATGGGGTTGCCTCTTTGTGTGCTTTACTTTGCTGCATGTGTCCCTCTCCCCTTGAGTGTATGTACCCCCCCCCCCCTTGCCTGTGGCTTGTACATGCCACATCCCGCACCCTCTCATCTGGGCTTGTGGGCTGTTCTCTCTCTGGTCCGAGTATGCCCCATCCAGACCCCGAACTTGTGCCAATACCATTATACCCTGTGCTTGTGTTTGCCCCCTTAACCTCAGTGGGCTTGAGTACGCCCCCACCCTAGTTCTTTGGCATGTCTCCTTCTCCTGTTCGTCCTCCCCCCTACTGCCTGATCGGCTGCTCCTTGTTTAATGCCTGTGTTGCATTTAGCGCTTGGCAAACCTCTGTAGTGCTGATGCTGTGACTGTGCAGTACCTGGTCAAGATCCTCTCACAGACCCCCACTACACACACGCACACTCGTAGCACTTCTCCGGGTGGTGTTTGCCCCACCCACCTGAGCTGCCCTGTCTGTCTCTCCCCACCAAGTTGAGCTACGAAGTGTGGTCCTCCACTGCCCCCTGTGCACTTCCTTGACTGCCCTTGTACAGTGGCTTCTCTCTGACTCTTCCCTGGACATTTCCTGCCCCTTCCTTTTGTACTTCCTGCACTCTTCTCATGCAGTGCCTGTTCATCCTCCCCATATGCAGTGTTTATACCTCATGTAGTGCCCCCCGCACCTACATGTAGTACCTGGCTCTCCCTATACCCCGTAGCCGTCTCTGAATACCCACCCACCAGGTGCACGGCCTGGCCTTCCAAGCCATGCCTGCACACTACCCCATTCTTTTGCAGTGCCTGGCCTTTTGCTTACAGCGCACTGCATGCCGTTCCCATCTGCCCCTCCGCCCAGTGTCTACAGGGCAGTGTTGCCCCATAGCCTAGAACCTGCCTCTTTTCACGCACTGCGCATCAGCTGCCCCTTCCATCCACGGCATGACACCTGGCTGATCGCTTGTGCAGCGCATGGCCCATCCCATGTGCAGCACCTGCCCCTCTTCCTTGTGCAGCGCCTGCCCCCCTTCCTTGTGCAGCGCCTGCCCCCCTTCCTTGTGCAGCGCCTGCCTCCCTTCCTTGTGCAGCGCCTGCCTCCCTATCTACCTTGTACAGCGCCTGCCTCTCTTCCTTGTGCAGTGCCATACCCGCCTCCCTACCCATGCTCTCTTCCTTTGCCTGCACCTGAGTCCCTCTTCTCTCTGCAGTGCCTGCCATCTTCTTCGTCTAGCGTGTACCTCTCAGCCCTGTGAGTTATTCTTTCTCTTCCTCTTCCTTTTTGTACTGTGCTTTCCTATGTTCAGTCCTCTTTTCTTTTCTCAGGCAGTGCGCCTCACATTAATTACACTATTTCGCCTGCCCATTATAATGTTAATTCTCGTTTTACACCTTGTGTGCCTCACGCCTTCACATTGATCTCTATCTCTTCCAGTTCCCATCAACACCATTGTTTCGCACCTGATGGTGGCCGAGCCGGACAAGCTCTTCGCCATGCCTGACCCTACAGTGGCCGACAGCTACATGAAGGCGATGAGCACCCTGTGCGATCTGGCGGACCGGGAGATCGTGGTGATCATCAGCTGGGCCAAGAACATCCCAGGTCAGAGTCTCAGCCGCAACAGCTCGGTCTCTCACCTACCTACACCCTGTGCTTCCTGTGGACTTCTCTGATTTCTCTACACCTGCAGTCTCATCTTTGTGTCTGTCCCTCCCTGAAGAACTCTTCGCAGTCCCTGTAACACACAGTTCGAGGCATGTGAGCTGTAGATCACATGCTTTGCATACTCCTGCCATCTAGTGTTCGGTCCGGATGTTTGCAAGTTGTTTTTCTTCGAAGAAGTCTTTCCAGTCACGAGGTAGGTGACTCCTCCTTTCGGTGATAGTGCGCATGGGCATCGACTCCATTGTTAGATTGTTTTTTTCCGCCATCGGGTTTGGACGTGAATTGCTGCGCTCTGGTTTGACACTGTTTCTCGGGTTCCCCTCAATGCGCAATCCACTCACCCTTGACGGTATTGTTTCGATTGCGTATTTCCCTTCCCCGCGTATCGTATTTATACAAAAACTCTTTGGGAAATTCGTGGAAGGCCGTCGGGCCTACCTGCGTCGGTCCGCCTCGCAGTCGATGGAATGGACTCCATTCAAATTCTGCCCTCAGTGCCACGCAAAGTTCCTGCGCACCAACTTGCACAAAGTGTGCAACCTGTGCATATCTCCTGAGTACAACGAACAAGACTGCGACGCGTGTAAATCTTTCCGCTCTAAGAAAACGCTCCGCGACCGTCGGGCTTGACGTCACGACATGCAGAGTCATAAGACCTGCTCCATTCCGGACCTCTTCGGAGAAGACTCCAAACACGAAACTGGCTATGAGTCGAGGAAGAACAAGACGACCCTGTCTCCGTTTCCGAGTCTGGCTCCGATGTGGACGAAGACATTCCGCAAGGTCAGCGTATCGTGAGTACCGATCCTCCCTTGCCCCAAACTCCAACTAAGCCGAAGAAGAAAGCTCCGGTCCCACCTCTGCCTTCGGGCCATGGTCGGCACCGAGAACATGTTTCCAATGCCCCGCCTTCGGGCTCGGCACCGAAACATACGTCAAAGCCTTCCGGCTCGGGACCGAGTCGTCCACACTCCGGCACCGAGCCGTCCACACTCCGGCACTGAGCCGAAACCTTCGGGGTCGAAGCCAAAACCCATCTCTGGCCCACCTCCTTCGACGCCGAAATCGTCTTCGGAACCGAAATCCTCGGCACCCAAGACACCGGCACCAAAAAGTTTGGCGCCGAAACATAAAGATGCTCCGATACCATCAAAGGAGCCCCATTTCGATGGTTTGCCTCCATAACCGGACCTGAAACAGAAAGAACTGTACATCAATCCCAAAACTGGACATATTTCGACCAAATCGCCACGGAAACACAAATCTGACTCAGAGGAAGCCTGCCACATTCCTTTAAAAAAAAAGAGTAATATGGCTACTAACCCTTCTCCTCCTCATCCTTCATCACCCCCTTCCCCTGAACCACAACACTTGTTAATTACCCCTACTAATTCACCACCACCATATACACCTGATGATCAGGGGAATGGGGCTGGGATGGGGACACTGATCCTGCACCTGCAGACCCCTGGAAGGATTACAATACAGATTCTCCCACAGGTAACGATCCTGATCTTTACCCTAGTAAGCCTTCTCCACCAGATGACAATGTAGGCTATATAGAATTATTAAGCAGAGCTGCGGATTATCACGGGGTTCAATTACACAAAGAATCTCTAGAAGAGGATTTCCTTTTCGAAACACTTAGCAGTTCCCAAAGATCCACTCACACACTCCCCATGCTCAAGGGTATGCTAAGACATGTGGATGACATATTTAAGGATCCTGTTAGGGCACGTATTCTCACCCCCAGGATAGACAAAAAATATAAATCTGCACCATCAGTTCCAGTTTACATCAAGGGCCAGTTACCCTTAGATTCGTTAGTAGTTTCTAATGCCCATAAACGGGTTAATTCTCAAACGTCGGGAGATGCTCCACCTCCGGACAAAAAGTCTAAATTGTTAGACGGCTCTGGAAAAAGAGTAGCCTCCCAAGCTGCAAATTACTGGCGCATTTCTAACACCCAAGCCCTTTTAGCCAGGTACGATAAAGCGCATTGGGACGAAATGGAGCAACTGCTCCAATTCCTGCCTGATGAGCACAAGTCCAAAGCTCAAGACCTAGTGCAAGAGGGAAAGCTCATCTCTAACAATTCCATTAAGTGCTTCCAAGGGTTTCTTCAGAGGGGGCTATAGAGACAACAATGGCAAAGGTAGAGGGAGAGGTTCCAACTCGCGCACCTCCCCCTCCAATACCAAAGAGTGACTTGCCTACACTCCCCCCCCCCCCCGATCATTTAACACCTGTCGGGGGGGCATCTTTCACAATTCCTACCTGTCTGGCAATCAATAACTACAGACAAATGGGTGCTAGGAATTATCCGTTCTGGTTATTACCTGGAGCTTACCAACAATCCTCCAAACATTCCTCCACGTTCACACAAAATGTCACCAGACCATTTACACCTCCTCAGACAAGAGGTTCAATCTCTCCTTCTGAAAGGAGCCATAGAGCATGTACCACTACAATATCAAGGGTCGGGCGTATACTCCCTGTACTTTCTCATACCCAAAAAGGACGGTTCTCTCAGACCTATTTTAGACCTCAGAGAATTAAACCTTTACATACAATCAGATCACTTTCACATGGTGACGCTTCAACAAGTGCTCCCACTGTTACAACAGGGCGGCTTTATGTCTACTCTAGACTTGAAGGACGCCTATTTCCACATACCAATACATCCCGTTCATCGCAAATTTCTCAGATTTGTGGTAGCGGGGCAGTATTACCAGTTCAAGGTACTCCCATTCGGAGTCACCACTGCTCCCAGAGTCTTTACAAAATGTCTGGCAGTAGTCGCTGCTCACCTACGAAGACAACACATTCATGTCTTCCTGTACTTGGACGACTGGCTCATCAAAGCCAATACGTACCCAAAGTGTCTCCAGCACACTCGCATAACTCTACAGTTACTGCACCAACTGGGGTTCACAGTCAAATGTGTTGAAATCGCATCTTCAACCTTCCAACACTCATAACTATCTAGGAGCCACTTTAGACACTCAAAAAGCACACGCTTTCCCCAATGCAGCCAGAATTTGCAACATTCAGGCTCTGATTCTTCAGTTTCAGCCCAATCACTCACTACCAGCTCGGGTGTATATGCAGCTGCTGGGAATGATGGCCTCTTGCATCATGATTGTTCCCCATGCCAGGCTTCACATGCGTCCCCTCCAGGAATGCTTAGCAAGTCAGTGGACCCAGTCACAGGGTCTCTTAACCGATCTAGTGTTGGTAAGCAGCCGTGCTCATCGCTCTCTGCAGTGGTGGAACACACAAAATTTATCAAAAGGGCGGCCTTTCATAGACCCGGTTCCACAGACAATGCTAACAGCAGACGAGTCGCTCAGGCTCATCTCCAAAATCATACAGTTCAAGGCCTGTGGAGTCAAAAGCAAAGAGCTCTCCATATTAATCATCTGGAGCTGCTAGCAGTGTTTCTAGCGCTCCTAGCCTTTCAAATTCATCTTGTAGGCAAAGCTGTCCTAGTTCGCACCGACAACATGACAGCTATGTATTATATACAAAAACTGGGGGGGGACACTCTCCCAAACTGTCACACCTGGCTCAAGACATTTGGAAGTGGGCCATTCACCACAAAATCTATCTCTTAGCAGAACACCTCCCAGGAGTAAACAATCAGATTGCCGACCTTCTCAGCAGGCAGAGGCAACAAATCCATGAGTGGGAACTTCACCCTCAGGTTCTCCTCCCCTACTTTCAAAGTTGGGGGTTTCCTCAAATAGATCTTTTCGCCACACACGAAAACGCAAAATGCCCAAGCTTCGCCTCCAGGTATCCACACCCGCCTCTCTCACTCCGTAAACTCGGGCAAACATCTCTCACACTGATTCTGGTAGCTCCCACATGGGCCCGTCAACCTTGGTTCACGACCCTGCTGGAGCTATCAGTAGTTCCTCATCATAAGCTACATCTCACATCCAATCTCCTCACACAGAGCCATGGAGAAATCAGACACCCAGATCCCAAACACTGAAGTCATAGAGTTTGGTTATCTGAATCTTCCACCAGACTGTATGACCATTATTGGAGAAGCCAGGAGACCTACTACAAGAGCTTGTTACGCAGCTAAATGGAAGCATTTTGTTATTTATTGTAATAATAACAACATCAATCCTCTTGATGCTTCCATACAAAATATTATATGTTATTTGTTACATTTACAGCGGTCAGAATTAGCTTACACTTCTATTCGCTTACATCTCGCTGCAATAGCTGCGTATCTGCAGATCAGGCAACACTTATCACTCTTTAGAGTACCAGTTATCAAAGCTTTTATGGAAGGACTAAAAAGAGTTATACCACCAAAACTTCCACCTGCCCCAGTGTGGAATCTTAACATAGTCCTCACACGTCTGATGGGCCCACCTTTTGAACCCATGCATAAATGTGAACTGCTATTTCTTTCGTGGAAGATCGCTTTCCTCATTACAATCACTTCACTGAGGAGAGTGGGTGAGCTACAGGCACTAACCATAGAAGAACCTTTTTTCCAGCTTCACAAAGACAAAGTGGTTCTTCGTACCAACCCTAAATTTCTGCCTAAAGTAGTTTCTGCCTTTCATATCAACCACTCCGTTGAGTTACCTGTGTTCTTTCCTCAACCGGATTCAGTGGCAGAACGAGCTCTACACACTTTAGATGTCAAGAGAGCGCTCTTATATTACATAGAAAGAACAAAGTCGTTCCGTAACACTAAACAACCTTTTGTCGCTTTTGCACCACCTCACAAGGGCAATCCTATTTCCAAATCAGGCATTGCCAGGTGGATTGTTAAATGTATTCAGACTTGTTACGCAAAAGCAAAGAACTTTAACAATACCCCCTAGAGCGCATTCCACTCGCAAAATAGGGGCTACTATGGCTTTCTTAGGAAACATTCCCATAGTTGACATTTGTAAGGCTGCAACATGGTCTACGCCACACACATTCACCAAGCACTATTGTGTAGATCTGTTAGCAAAATAACAAGCTAATGTAGGCCAGGCAGTCCTTAGAACACTCTTTCAGACAACTGCAACAGCTACAGGTTAGCCACCGCTTTGGGAGAATACTGCTGTATAGTCTATGCAAAGCATGTGATCTACAGCTCACATGCCTCGAACGGATAATGTTTACTGGATAAGTAACATCTGTTCTTGGCATGTAGAGCTGTAGATTCACATGCACCCACCCGCCTCCCCAGGTACCTATACCTGTTGCAGTTCTCTCTCTTACTATATATACATACGCATGGACATCGCTTTTCTACTCTTACTTCTCCGTTCTCACGCTCTGTGGGAAAACCATCTAACAATGGAGCCGATGCCCATGCGCACCATCACCGAAAGGAGGAGTCACCTACCTCGTGACTGGAAAGACTTCTTCGAAGAAAAACAACTTGCAAACATCCGAACCCAACACTAGATGGCAGGAGTATGCAAAGCATATGAATCTACAGCTCTACATGCCAAGAACAGATGCTTACTGGGTAAGTAACATTATCCTCACCCCCCCCCCCCCCTTCCTTTCTTGACCCTTCTCTCTGGGATAGTCGGTGCACTGCACTGCTATGCTACCTTCATGTGGGTGGTCTTCTCCAGAGTGTCTTTACCTTGCATCAGTGCTTAATTTGTGAAAGAATAAGTGCGGGTGCCCCGAAGCTCTGCTCAGGAGCCTATGGCCAGAGCAATGAAATGTTCGCCACAACACAAAGGTGTGGGGGGGTTTGTGGGAGGGGGGGGGTCGGCGGTGGATGACCCGGTCGGTGGGGGAATAATTTTAAAAAACGTACCTTTCGCTGCTGCCTCCGACGCCCACCTCGGTGCTCTCCCTGCAGTCTCTGGGAAGGCAGAGGCTGCCCAGCCAATCCAGACGCTGCTCTCATGCAATGAGAGCAGCGCCAGGATTGGTCTGAGCGGCCTGCTCTGCCACTCAGACACTGCCTTGTAGCGTGCGGCTTGTCTCCAACCCGGCTGTAAACACAGCTGGGTTGGAGAAATAGAAGTGTGCATGTCTGTTGGGCCGGCCTAGGACGTCTGGCCAAACTTACATACGCACTTCTAAGTGCCCACCACTCCTCCCAGCCCCACACGCATGCCTAAGGCAGTCACAGAAAAATAAAATGACGTTTATTATCATTTTATTTTTCTGTGAATGACGAGTGGGGCGATGCTCCTCCGCCATTACGGAGGAGCTGCCCCGGTCTGCCTCTTTTTCTCACTCTTGCAGGTTCCTGCTTTCTCCCTTTGTGACCATTTTGCCGTATTTCTCTTCCCCCGTCTTCCCGTTCGGTGTGTTTTTCCCCTCTCTTGCACTAAGTAAAAATCTGATGCGTAAAAATATGTGCCGGTCTCGAACAATAAGTGACGTGGCCCCCACCGGCAACCACCAGCTCAAATGAAGCACTGCCTTGCATGCGCTCCTCTTTACGCTGTTGCATCTCGCTCTGCTGTCTGTTGAACCATAATTTCTTTTTACATGTGTCACACACTCTTCTGTGCCTTCTATTTTTATTTACACATTTACCTGTAAATGTGCGTGCCTAGAAAAGACTAGCCCTTGTAGGCTGCTCATGCAGAATGCTTTGAACTAGCGCTCGAAGTGGGTTAAAAAGAAGTATGGGAACTGTGATGTTGCAGTCAATGTGCGGGGTCAGTGAGCGTGGGGGCGGGGTCAAAGGTGTGGCTGAAAAACAAATTATTCTGTACGTTTTTTTGGTCTTTCACCGTAAGGTGGCTACATATAAAATAACGTGCAGCTTAAATGAAAAAGATATTTAAAAAGATGTAACTCAGTGGGCAATGCACTACAGAACATTAGGAAACCTCTAATAGTTAATGCACTCTATTGTTCTGTGTGTAACCAGAGAGCCACAGAACTAAATCTTGGTTGGTGCAGTAGAGAATAGCGACTTGTGTATTTTTAGTGCTACGAGGTCACAACCTGTGACAGAAAGCACTGTGAATATGTAAGACATTATTTTAAACTTGCATTACACACAGTATAAGATAGACTGCTACAAAATGTGCAAAAAGCTTTAAGATAAAATGGTGTTTCCAAAATATAGATTTTAGTAATACCCAGACTGTACGTAATGCAATTTATTTTTACATAACTGTTCCTTCAACTCCTCCTCATGGATAGTAAGTGCTATATTAATACAATTAAAAGCACGCACTTCACAGCTCAATTGTTAATGCTTTGCACTACCACTCAAAAAGAATACATCTTTGTCATCACAAAGCTTCGAGTGATTCAATCAATTAAAGCCAATACCGGCTCCCATGCATCCTTTACATTTGCAGAATTAACTCGTTACGCATATTTGCATTTCTTTCAGGCAAGCAGGCACCCTGGCAGGATCCTGTCTGCCCTGCTTCGGCTTCACAGCACAGGAGACTCACTGAATGACTTCACCGGAAGCATTTAAACTATTGGAATTAACCGTCCTGGGAGGGTTGTCTTTTTACAAAAAGTAGAGGAAATGTTTTTCATAATTTAAAAAAGTATGGGCATGTCGTGCTCCTCCAAACCTGCCCACTTCGACCTCTGCTTTGAACACACTAATACTAGGGCACGCGCTACTCTGGGGCAAGATAGATGGAGCCAGGAAACTCGCAGTGTATTCTTAGTCAGGAAAGGCAGACAGGAGGCAAAAAGAGAAGTAGGTTTAATCACTGCTCTTTGCATTTACAAAGCGGCTGGAACAAATACTTACGATGCCTTCATCTTTAGGGGGTCCAAGCCTAGGAAGAAACGCCCAGGCTCAGACTCTGGAGAGTTGCATACGCCTAAGGTTGCACATTTCTCTGGAACACAATTCTGGCCAATTCGGATTAAGATATTTTTGAATGCCTAAGAGATGATCCTTGACATCAATTTTGAGTAACATCCTTTATTATTTTTAATTTCAATTGAGCCTCAGTTTGCTTTAATAATCGTGTAGGATAGCTTAGATAACTGTAAAATACTTTTAAGAAATTCTCCCACATATTTGCTATGTTAAGATTGCACCTCAAAGGGGGAACATGCCGGATTATAATTTCCCGATATTTTAAGCAGCCGAGATATAAAAATACTAGTTGGGTGGCAACCCTACATACACCGCACTGCGAGAACTATGGCGCTGTACCCACATAGAGGTGGGCGAGCCGATCAAAGCTCGAGTCAGGCTCGAGCTAAATGCCTGGCTCTGGCTCAGTTGAGGTCATCTTGACCCCTCGAGCCCAAAGGGAGCCGAGCTTTCATGTGGCTGCGGCCTACCACTCAGGCTGTCGCCTCATGCGCCAAGAAATACAGACAAAACTTTGATGACAAACCTTGAATATAAAACGGAAAAGAGAGAAACAGATTCCCATCTAGTGGCTGCACAGTGTAAAACAAAAAATCCCAACTTCCTCGCTGGACGAAATTGTGTGATTCTAGGCAAATATTATATTTGACGAGGGCTTCTTTTTCTTCATTATCACATTTGAGAGAGCCTTCACATTAGTGCGTACAGAATGTCGGCTATACAAAGACCTCTTGTTTTTTGTTTAATAGAATTTAATGTTACTCCGTCTGGAATAAAAATCTACATCACATATATAGGTTACACATGACAGCTGACTTGCCTCATTGTTTGCCAATGGCATTGTCAAGAGGGCGTAGGGGGTAGGAATACTTTTAAGTTAATGCGTAAACCATCACTTTTAATAAATACTTCTCAATCTCAATGCAGCGATAATCTGAAGTACTGAAGCGCATCTGCTTGTTTAAATACAACTTTTTAAAATTTTGGAGCGACTGCATAATATTTTACCTTAATTCGTTGCATAACTCACATTCCCACTATTTTTACGGCTCTGCTTATGCTTTGGCTTGGCTTGTGTTTGAGCTCGTAGAGCCAAGCCAGATGCTTGGCTCGGCTCTGGCTTGGCTCTCCTTGATAATTTGTTGGCTCACCACCTCTAGTTCGTAACAGTCAAAAATGACAATTAAGGTGACATAAGTTAAGCTGAGGAGAGAGAACACCACACCATCCAGTCACCCTGTATACCACCATCCGCGACCAGAAGGTATGAGCTTTAACAAAGTTAGCACTCACCTGGGTTACATTGGAAAGCAGCACCATCTCCCACCTTTTCCCATCATGGAGCACTCGGTGTAGATAAAATCCTCAACTAGCAAACTACATCACCCTTATTTACGTTGTATGGAACAGGGCTTTGCCACTCTCACCCCACAAAATCCTTTGGTCTGGCAAACCCAAAATTACAGGCAGCAGACTGCCCAAAAACCTAAAGCGCCACAATGGCAATAAATTGCCAAGTGCCCGGCATAAAAACACACATCTCAGTCTGTTCTTCCTTTCTCCATTCACGTGTCCTGACTCTTTCCGTAACATTACTTTTCGTCTCTCCTCGAGATCTCCATTTCTTTCTTTCGTCTGAATCTGCTCCTCTCCTCTCTTGCATCTCACTAAATGCTTGCTCTCCTTATCTTTGTCCTCCCTCTCTCTCCATGTCTCTTTTCTCCCCTTTCTTCTCTTCTCCGTGCCCCTCCCTGGGTGTCTAACCCCTCTTCCCTCCTTAGTTATATTTTCTCTTACTTTCTTCGGATATGTCTATTCTCTCTCTACCCTGCCCTCTTTAGATGTGTTTGTGCTTTTAAACTTAGTTTTGCACACTTGCCAAAGAAGCAATTATTAATTAGCGTACTTCAGCACTGTATTGAAGACTGGATTGTAGACTTGGCTACTAAAGACTGTCTTCACCATAACCTATCTCTGTCTAAATCTATTTGAAGCCCGCCTTGCCCGATTGTATCATGCACTCTGTGTGCTTCTATTAAGTATGGTTGATGCATCAGTGTCTACCCTTATGCCCGTTACCCCTCCCAGCATGTTTTGCCCCCTCCTCCAAGTTTCTTGTCCCTAGGAGCTAGTCTACTGCAACATGAGCAGGGGTTTGTCTATATCAAGCCAGGCTCTTGGTTTCCAGCCTTAGTCGGGAGCCCCGTTTAAATGCCTTTGAATACTGATCACTCAAGAGTTTCAGCTTCTCTCCCTGTCTCTGAAACCCTTACCCGTTATGAGCAAATAAAAACTCAGGATACAACGGTCTTAACGCAATAAGATAAAAAAAAAATAGCAATGCCTTTGAACATATCAGCCGAGGAGAACTTGTTTCTCTCATCATGAGCACTTTTTGGGTCGAGCCTACCAGGCAGCACAAGCTGTCTGGTTGTAAAAGATATTGTTGGCTTACCAAGAACAATCAAAGGTTTAGAGCCTGCCCATTGCTTACCATTGGTTGACTTTCCTGTCACTGCCATTTGGATACTTCTTATTTGATGGCTTTTTGTCAATCTTGTTTGTTCCTCCCATGGCAAAACCAAAGGGGATGATGGACGGAGTGTTGAACATTGCAAGCACTCCCCCCCCCAGTCAACTGATCTGGGTTTAATCCATCATCATTCTTTAGCTCACTCCGCCACCCCAGTTCAGACATGGCCATATGCAAATCAGTCTGACCCTGTGCCTCATGGGAACAGTCCAGCCCGAACTGCCAAGCCATGTCTTCCCTGGACCGGAAAGAAGCATCCTGGGACCGGTTTCTGGCTTACAGCCGTCATCAGCCAGGCTATCTTGAATCCAGTGGCAAAGTGAGCAAGGGACCCACGTCTGGGCATACCCTGCCAACTTAGGGCGAACATAGCAAAACCAAAGGGGATGATGGACGGAGTGTTGAACATTGCAAGCACTCACCCCCAGTCAACTGATCTGGGTTTAATCCATCATCATTCTTTAGCTCACTCCGCCACCCCAGTTCAGACATGGCCATATGCAAATCAGTCTGACCTTGTGCCTCATGGGAACAGTCCAGCCCGAACTGCCAAGCCATGTCTTCCCTGGACCGGAAACAAGCATCCTGGGACCGGTTTCTGGCTTACAGCCGTCATCAGCCAGGCTATCTTGAATCCAGTGGCAAAGTGAGCAAGGGACCCACGACCAACTGATTATGACCATCAGGTATGGGTTCTGGCACTAATCCCAGAGATGTCTACTATATCACTGTGCTCCCATAGTGAGGGTAGGCATAGGCAGATTTGTCATTTGCTCTGAGAGGGCTTTTCATTGTATACAGTTTATTAATCATGCTAATCACATTGCTGACTTGCATATGTTTTCTAATTGCAGCACAGTTGCTTCATGATACAGCACGATAGTTACAATAAATATTGTAAGCTTTCTTCGGGTCTCTTTTCTATTTATTGTGGACGCGTATGAAAGAGAGAACGAAAGGTGATGACCTGTTACCGCGACCCCTGAGAGGGTGAAACCCCGAAACCGGTCCTAGGATGCTTGTTTCCAGTCCAGGGAGGACCTGGCTTGGCAGTTCGGGCTGGACTGTTCCCATGAGGCACAGGGTCAAGACTGATTTGCATATGGCTGGGTTCAAACTGGAATGGCATGGTGAGCAAAAAAACGATGGATTTAGGCCCAGATCTCTGTACTGGGGTGAATGTATGACATTGTTCTGCATTCTGTCCATCAATTGTTGTTTTTGCATTTGTCACCCCGAGTGGGACGGGTATGCCCAGACGTGGGTCCTGTGCTCTCCATGCCACTGGAATCAAGCTATCCTGGCTGAAGAGGGGTGAAACCCCGAAACCGGTCCTAGGATGCTTGTTTCCAGTCCAGGGAGGACCTGGCTTGGCAGTTCGGGCTGGACTGTTCCCATGAGGCACAGGGTCAAGACTGATTTGCATATGGCTGGGTTCAAACTGGAATGGCATGGTGAGCAAAAAAACGATGGATTTAGGCCCAGATCTCTGTACTGGGGTGAATGTATGACATTGTTCTGCATTCTGTCCATCAATTGTTGTTTTTGCATTTGTCACCCCGAGTGGGACGGGTATGCCCAGACGTGGGTCCCGTGCTCTCCATGCCACTGGAATCAAGCTATCCCGGCTGAAGAGGGGTGAAACCCCGAAACCGGTCCTAGGATGCTTGTTTCCAGTCCAGGGAGGACCTGGCTTGGCAGTTCGGGCTTGACTGTTCCCATGAGGCACAGGGTCAAGACTGATTTGCATATGGCTGGGTTCAAACTGGAATGGCGAGCAAAAAAACGATGGATTTAGGCCCAGATCTCTGTATTGGGGTGAATGTATGACATTGTTCTGCATTCTGTCCATCAATTGTTGTTTTTGCATGTTCCTCCCATGGGGCATAGCCTCTTTACTCATCTTTGATTGGCAGGATTCAATGCTTCCTCTGCTCGCTTTTAGGGACTACGTTTTTCTTTTTGCTTAAGCATTCCATGAGTGGATGAGTTTTCCAGCTGTTCTCCCTCCTGTGCTTTTCTACCCCCTGCTCTCTCTGCCCATGTGCTTCTCTCCTCCACCCCGGACATATGTTGCTTTCTCTCACCCTTGTGCTTCTGCCACCCATGCTCCATGGTGCTCCCCTTCGCTCATGTCCTCTCCCTCTTATTGATTCTCCCTAACTTGCCTGCCACATTTCTTCTCCCTCTGCCCACCATGTTGCTTCACCCCTCCCTAGTCCACCCATCTATTTTTTTTATCGCTAATGAGCTGCTTTTTAATACAGCACTTTTCCAGTACTTTTTTTGTGCATGCCTACAAAATGTTGTGGTCCTTGCGTGATCATTTTTTAGTTTACAGTCAGTTTAGGCAATTTGTGGATTTTTAACTCTTGTGCTTAAATGTATCCAGTTCTGACCTAATGGCGATTTTAGTCCTATTTTGCAGCACCTATATAGACTTGACTATTTCGGATTCTGTCTTAACCATAACCTACCTACTTTTGTTTAAATCTGTTGGAAGTATGCCTTACTTGCTTGTATCGTGCAGTGTGTGTGTGCTTGTATAAGTATAGTTGAGCTTGCCCCCCCCACTCTACCCCTCTCAACACACTTTGGTTTTTTTCCCCTCCAGGTTTTTCGTCTCTCTCCCTCTCGGATCAGATGAGCATTCTGCAGAGTGTGTGGATGGAGATTCTAGTGTTGGGGGTGGCGCACCGGTCACTGCCATACGAGGATGAGATTGTGTACGCTGAGGACTATGTGATGGACGAGGACTTTTCTCGCACAGCAGGCATGCTGGATCTGAATGGGGCTGTGCTGCAACTCATCCGCAAGTTCAAGAGCATGAAGCTGGAAAAGGAGGAGTTTGTCATGCTCAAGGCACTAGCGCTGGCCAACTCGGGTACGTGCCAACTGTGAGCGTGACCATTTAGCACTGCTGCAGCTTCCTTTCAGACTACTGATTCAACTGGCCTACACCATCCCTGCCCTCATGGAGATGAATGTCACTCTCTGCTAGAGATCACAACCTAAATGCTTTGCCAGTCATGCGAACCCCCAGACCCTAAAAGTGATTGTCTTGACATCATATTCCAATGTCAGGAGGGTGGCTGTTGGTTTTCCACAACCATGATGGTTGCATGTATTGTTTGACACCAGACTTCCTCCTCTTGCATGCCTAGAAGGTGTTGGTACCAGAAGCAATTCGACGTTTGGAACAGGTAGAGGAGAAAGTGAAACTCTGCTAGTCAGAGACTGCACTAGGCTTTGGCATCCCCGTCATAGATACCTATTAGGCCAGGGTCTGATATACTCAGGATTTGAATGCCAGGGTGTTTGTGCATACTCATTGGCAATGTACGTTGCATGATGAAATGGTGGTCTTGCTGTTTCTCTTTTATTTTTTTTTATAAGTCAGTTTATTTGCACTTCATAATAACAAAATAATCAAATGGACCACTATTTTATACAATAATCATTAGCAATAATTATTGCATAAAACATTTGAGCAAAAATAGTGAAGCTGTGAACAATACAATTACAGTGCAATTTGCATTTCTTCCCAAAGTGCTTCCTGGAAGAATCTGAAAATGGCTACAGCAATGCCCTGATATCTTTGTAGGTTTCTGTGGGCAAGAGAAATGGAGCTTCCAGTATGGAGCACCAATCTCTTTGTCGCAACCATTCTGCTAATGGTGGGCTCCTCAGGTCATGTTCAGTGCTTTGTTATATCTCGCTTGGTCACTAATGAACATGTTACCTTCAGTTACGCCTTTTCTGGTAGAGACTCTATCTAACCACAGGCTCCTCACCATTTCTATTTTCTATATTCCCAGACAAGGCCTGAAACCGGCACCCTCGTTATTGCTCCCTTGGCTAAGAGAGCTAGATCTTCTTCTTGACATCTAGACAAGTGATCAACCGGAAGATGTTGTGTTGTGGGTAGTATGTCTGGCGGATAGGAAAGGAAGGGTAGGGAGTAACCTTGTTCTACAACCTGGAGCACCCATTGATCGGAATCCATCCAGGTAGATAAAAGGTGATCGCTCCTCCAACCGGTAGACCGTATGTTGCCAAGGAGAAATTAAAGGGGTTTTGTGGGGGCTGCAGGAGGGGGACTATGGCTTGGGTAGAACGCTGCTACTTGGAACCTGAGCGTTGTCAACCAGCTCTCCCACTCACCGTCCCCTAAGGGATTGAGAAGTGAGTTGTTACTGAGAGAAATACTGTCTTTCCAGATAACGCTTTCCAAAACTTCGAAAAGGATACTGCTGTGGAAGCTGCTTTTTTGGTGACGGTAAGCCCAAAGAACGGGCAGTGGCCTTACTTTTCTTGAACCTTTCAAGGGCTGAATCCGCTTTTGCTCCTAAGAGTCTAGAGCCGTCAAAAGGTGATCAGTGAAGGACCCTGTGGACCGAATCCAGGTGTGGCACCTAAGCACCACACTAGTTCCAACTGCTCTTCCCAGACGGTCAGTAGTGCCTAAACCTGACTTTATCAAAAAAGTTGCAGCATCCTGTCCATCCAAAATTAAATGCTGTCTAGTTTGGCGGACCTTGTCAAAGACCACTGGCAGGACATCTGTCACTTTGTCCCACAAGGCGTGTGAGTATCTCTCCAGAAGACATGATGTATTAACTGACCTGAGGGCAAGGCTAGATGAAGAAAAAAATATTTTTTTCCAAAATCCTCCATTCTGTTAGACTCAGTATCTGGAGGGGTGGTCTTGAGGTTTGTTCAGCTCATGGATGCCTGTACTCAAGACTCTCCAGGGTAAGGTGTTGTAACAAAAAATCCTGATCCCTGTGAGCTGGCTGTGACATCTTGCCACTTGCCTATTAATTGGAGGGCAAGATCCAGGTTTTACCCAGGTGTCCACAGGTATATCAATATGAACCTCATAGAATGGCAATAAAGGTTCTTGTGACTATTGCCCTGAGTTTAATACCTCCGCCAGGAGTGTTGTTCTGACCTCCTGAGTGGGTAAGATAAGGTCAAGGGTCTCAGCTGCCCTTGTAATAACTGTGCACATGATGAAGTCTCCTCAGTAGCCATTACAGGATTTGGGTAAGAAAATCCAGTGTCTATAGAGGTATCCAGACCACTAGCATGCTGTAGATCCTTATAAAAACACTCCCCTTTTCCCAAGGATGGTACTGTTCATCAAAAATAAACTCCTCTCGAGAATAATCGGGCTCTGATTGGGCAAAGAGTCTAGTTCTAGGTGGAATGTGTGTCTCAGAATCTAAGGGAGCAATCGGATCTTCAATCGGATCTTCAACTGGCGGTGACGTCAATTTTGGCACTGATGTCTAAGGTAACGGCCTCAGTCATGTCAACAAATGTAACGCTGTTCCCAGTGTCATTAAAGGACCCATAGGTGTTGTTGGATCCGAACTCGATGGTACCAGAGCCAAACTTGGAAATGGCCTGGGAACGAGGTTGAAGGGCACAGCTGGTGTCAATGACAAAACCGCAGGCGTTAAACCATCTGGAGGCTCTTTTGGATCCATGATCCCCAAAAGCGCTACAGTGGCAACTGGTGTGGCACCAAAGATTTTGTCGATATCGAATTTAGATTGTTGAAGCTGTTCCGGTGGTGCTATCTGTTAGGAAGGACCCCAACTCTGCTGGGGTAGAATGGCTGTGTGGCCTTGAGGTGCCAGGTGCATCATGCAAATCTGAATGATGCGAGTGGTGACATACACGCAACCATTATTTGGATTTTTTTATGTTTTTAATAGCTCCTCTTCAACTTACCTGAGTTTGAAGAAGACGGGTCATGAGCATGACCTCAGGAATGCGCTCTCGACTTCGACCGGGATCGCTGTGCCCTGGACTTCGATGGTGAACGGGTCTTTGGCTTTCTCAGCTTGACGATGGCAAGCTTTGCCTTGCGGTCATGGATGGCCATTTTTTGCCGGGTACAGTCCTTGCAGGGCTTAAAACCTGTTCTTTTTGGTAACATCCACACTTGCAAATGTTTTGAGGGATAAATTCCAAAATCTGTTGAATGACAGTTGAAGCGCTTGATCTGCATTGGCTGGTGCTGAAAGAGAGGAACTGATGCCAGCACGAGCAGGTGGCATATATAATATATACTGGTTTTGACGTCACATCCTCATGGAATGGAGCGGCATGAGGAAGAATGACGCCACATAACACCATCTGTCGGCGTGAGGGAGAATTGCTATTCAAAAGTATCAAGACCCAGACTGACGCCTGGGGATATTCAAAAGGTGAGGAATCTGCGGTTAGAAGCCTCTAGCAGAAATCCCTATACTTATTAGCATGTGTCCCCTTGCATTGTCTTACTATTCCATTACACCTTTTTGCACTCCTTGGTAGCAGGAATTGCTCTACAATTCTTTCCTCCTACTCTCCTGCTGTACCCCCCCGATTTCCCCAAAGTTGATCCTCCAAATTGTAAATGACTAATACGTTTTGTGGGATCCTGGGATCCACTAGATAGTTCAACATATATTGCTTTTAGGATCTCAGGGTGAAGTCCGGCATAACTCCACCAGAGAAGCCAGGGGAGCAGGTCTTTTGTCTTCCCAGTGGGGCCTACTAGGGAATGTCCATTCTCTGTACTTGGTTCCCTGGTTCCAAAGGCACTGGCCTCCAGTGTTCTGGGTCTGTCTCAGGACGAACTCTTGGTTTAGGGAGGCTGTAAACAATCCCATCAGTATGATGCAGAAAAACTCCTATTTGCCACTGATGCTGTAGAAGTTGGTCCATCCAGTCTCTTGCATCCAAGACTGCAAGCTTTTTCTTTTCCACCTCAACATTTCCGGTGTTTCTGTAGAATCATGCAGATGAAATTTGGCAGCAGTTGGCACCTACAGAACTAAAAAAAAAAAAGGCGTAATAGCAAAATGGAGTTGTCCGTTTAATCTACTTCTTTGTATATTTACGACCATACCTGTGGCCTCATCATGTTCCGACTTTGAGTATTATGTGGTGTATAGTGTCTGAGCTATTTGAACACCGGGTATCCAGCGAGATTGAATGGTGACACGGAGGTGGTTCCCCTCCCTCTGTGAACCCCAGAAAGGGTCAGAGCCTAGTAAAAATATGTAAAATACTCTTGCATCTAAAGACACCTTCCACGATTACGATTTACTCGTTTAGTAGATGAGAAGCAAAAACCCCACATAAAGGCTGGGAGAACATCAGCATGACTAGTTGGACTGCGGTGAGAGAGCAGAAACAGACACAAGCAATTTTTTCCAGTTTTTGCACTACAACCAATTAAGGATCGAGCACAACATACTTTCACTCGCATTTTGACTTCACTGTATCAACTAGCCTTTTGCTCTTGATTACTGTGAGCACAAAATGTATACAATTGGGTACATACAGGCTCCACATAGTCGCTGACACCAATTTTGCATGTTATGCCTGGTTAATGTGCAAATTAGGTGCAAAAAATGCACCCAATATCCAGTGAAAATGTGCAGAAGGGATTTTTTTCGCCGATATCAGCAGTGAAAAGACCAATAGAATGGCTAAAGTATCATCCTGTGGAAATCCATGGTATTATCTAGTCGTGTACTGTGTCAACATAACCTAACCAACGAAAGCCTCAATAAACTACCAAAAAATAAATCTGGAAGATTTCCGGTAGCACACCTTCATTTAAACAACTGGGATTTTCTATTTGCAAGTGGTTGGTGAACCTGTAGACTGGATTTAGCAACACTAATTTTTGTCTGTGGTGGCTAAACTATTTGGAGGTTTCTTTGACCTGGCCCTGATCCTTTTTGTTTTAGGCATGAGTTGTTTTACAAAATGGAGACAGTTAGATTTATTTTTTTTCCTTCAAACATGGATCTTGAAAAGATTACTATTTGGGGCCGCTCTACAAATGGGGCGCACTCCAAAGTATGTGCTCTAGGCGCCGACCGTGCCTGTGCAGGGTCTCTAGTCCCTACTGCCCGTCTCTCTAGCGGTGCCCTTGAGGGGGAAGAGGGCACATTGACTGTGCACCCACTTTATGTGCCACATTGTTTTACTTGGTGGCCTCTTTTCCTTGTGTCGTTTAATATGGTGCGTGGGTAAAGGTATAGGATTATATCATTTGCATAGAACCACGTCCTTTCAGGATCTCGCCAAGGCACATTTAACACTGGTGCTTTGTATATTACAGAAGGGGCCTCACTAGTGTCTTGATCTACTTCCATTATGCCAAAGTGCTCTGGGTGCAGAAAACTGGCGCACACACTCGTTTAGACCTTTGGGTGCTTTGTATAATGCGGCCCTTGGTGTTTACTCCACCCCATGGGAAGAAACGGTACACCGAAAAGACACCTTAGAATACAATGTCATTGAAATTTGAACATTATAAACAACTTCAGCTATGCAGATTTCCAACCATGTTTTGGAATGGAGTGTAGTTTTGCTTCTTAAGGTGTTTATTAGAAGGCCATTTCATATTTTTGAGGGATATAAGGTGGGCGGGGCAGTTAAGGGACAGGACTGGCTGTTTTGTAAGTTAAGCGAGTGTCGGGAGTAGGCCCTTTCAGAGAGTTGAGGGCAGGCATGATTCCATCACAGTAGTAAGTAACTTGTGTTCCTGTTGGCTCAGATGAGCTAACTGAGTGTTAATTCTTCAGAACCTTCTGGGATTCCCTCTTTAGAATATTCTGGAATTCTCTCCTTAGAATCTTTCGGGACTCTCAGTGAGGCGGAAAGGAAGCTCAACAGAGCACCTCATATATTCTAGAAAAACCAGTGCTCGTGTTGCACGCAAGTGAACTTTTCTTTCCAGTTCCAGGTGTGAGGGGGGTGTGGCCGGGCCCGCGTCAGTCGCTCCTGCCGCGCTAGTTTCTTGATCCTGTCTTCTGCTTCTTTTCAGACTCCGTGCACATCGAGGACGTCGAGGCCGTGCAGAAGCTGCGTGACGTCCTGCACGAGGCCCTCCTGGACTACGAGAGCGGCAAGCACCCCGAGGAGCCACGGCGCGCGGGAAAGCTGCTGCTCACCCTGCCGCTGCTGCGCCAGACCGCCAGCAAGGTGCTGCACCACTTCTACAGCATCAAGCTGGAAGGCAAGGTGCCCATGCACAAGCTCTTCCTCGAGATGCTGGAGGCCATGATGGACTGATAGGAACGCGAGTGAGTCCTGGACTCGAGCCTGGCTGAGGTGCCCGTGGTAGAGAAACTGTAGGCTCTGCTGCCATTTCTGTCCCTGCGCCATCTCCCCAGTTCAGACCCTGCTTCATCCCGCCTGGAATGCCAGCCTTGATTGCCAAATGCTGGCAAGGAACACCAATGGCGTTGGGCTGCTCCAAGGACTGTGCAGTACTCCATGAAAGGACACAAGGAGCCCAGAGATGTTTGCTTGAGAGGTGGGTGTGCAGGGGGGGGGGGGCACTGCAGCTGCGCCCCGCTCTCTCATAAGACTAAGCACCGCCCTAGTTGGGTGGTAGGTGGGCAAGGGCTCCTGGTACTCTGCAGGTAGCAGGATGGCGAGCTTCTAGTAGTGTACAATTGTGCAATGTGGGTACTGTCTTACTAGGAGACATTTGAGGGGTAGACCTCTATTTTTTTCCTGTGGTTGTGTTTGCAGAATAAGGGGGAGGCACGGGTACTTTTGAGGGTCACCGGTGCCAGTCTGTGCACGCGCATGGGTGCGTGTCTCAGATGCATTGGTCGGCTTCTAGCGCAGGGAGAGGGTAACATGCACATTTGGGAGGAACTCAATAAGAAGCATTAATGCTGCTTTTAGACCTGCCATCCCGGTTTAGGAAACCACCTCAGTGCTGTGCCCTGGCCGTCCCCAAGCAGTGACGCAGCGCAGTCCTCCTTCACGCGGTCCCTGGTTTGGTGCTGACCCTTGACCTACCTCCCGGCCATCACCCTGCTGCATCAGAACCAGCCTCCTTGGGACGCCAGCCCGTGTCCCACTCTGACTGTGCCCTCACTGATGCTGTTGGAACAGTGTTTGTACCATCCAGAGTCTGGGACAATGCCAACCTCTTATCACTGCTGCAGCGCTCTGACACCTTCGGGTAATGTTCGCGCTATATAAAATCGCATTAAATAAAATACAATAAAGTGCTCGGCAGCGCCTCGCTAGTACCACTGGCCTAACTTGGCACTTCTGGCTCCACCATTCAAATACATTGCCTGGACTTGAGTCAGTGCCACATTATAGCTGGCCAGTAGGTGGCACTGTTGTATCACTTTCTGCAAAACTTCGTACTTTGTCCAATAGTTACAGGGCATTCTGTGTTCGTATTGCACCCATTTCTGCATTCCACCCCCTGCAGGACCTTGGCCAACCCCATACTGAGGTTGGACTCTCGAGATCTTCTGCACCAGTGTTTTCTCCAGCCAACGTCATGCTGCCATTATCCACCCTGTCTCATCGCTGCACACATCTGTCTGCTCCATCCCAGACCTCAGTAATTACCAAACGGTGGATGCCAATGGTGTCGCCCAGTACATGTATCGGTCTGCTGCCTGTAGGGCTGCTGCCATTGACATGCTATGGCCGCCAGGCGTGTCTGAGGCACGTAAGATAACCAGTGGGCCAGTGTAAGCATTGCAGAGATCTGGGTGTAACTTGGTGATGGGTGAATTCCCACTAGGGACCCTATGACACGCCCGCTTGTTATCAAATTTGTAATCCACAATTCAATTACAGACTTCTGGGCGCTGTCAAAGAGCGCCCTTCAACCCCACAGGGCACATAAGTAGATCCAAATGTTGCTCTCTCCAAAACTGAAGAAAGTCCTCCGATGCACTACTTTTTGGCCGCAATCCTACACCATTTGTCATGTTTTTCAATTCTTATTTATTTTTCGCTCCTTCACTCCTAAGTAATCCAAGAACTCCTTTGATATAATTCATCTATTACGGATAACTTCTAAGATAATCATTTCTCTCCTCAATAGTTTTTTTGCCCTCTTGAAATAGAATTTGACATCCAGACATTCTGAATGCTCCTTGCTGTATCCCCAGTTTCTTCTGGCCCTTTGTGAGGGGAACCCTGATTGTGTTGGATCAGTCAGATGTCATATTCGGCCTTCGTGTTTTGCTTCACTCAACGTTTGTGGCGTTTTACTGACGCGCCATCACAGACGATGATTTGATGTCATAAATTCGTACATCTATCTAAGGAGTTTTGGTATTACTTAGGAGTGATAACTAAGGGACGAAAACACAACGGCTGGTGAAGGCTTTCAGCCAAAAAAGAGTCCGTCGGAGGACTTTCTTCTATTCTAGGAGAACAATAAATGTAACTTGACAATTGCAGATTAATATTCCGGTGGGTCTCCTTATTCCTCAATTTGCCAGTGTCAATATGAGTACCAATGAAGGGTGATTAACACAGTTTGCCAGCGCTTACAAACAAAACAATTTGTGTACGCTTTCTATCTTAGCGTACTTATTAGTGTTTACTCTTATTGTTCCTGTACCTTACCCTTCGACTGTCCTTTTTGGACCGCTTTGTGTCTGTGTAAGACCAGTGGGTGCGATTTCAATAGTCTTTGCCAGCCTTGTTGATTTTAGCTGGTTTCACAGTTGTTGAGAATTCATGAGCCACAATCTCTATGGCTGGTGAAAACAGGCTCATCATTGGGAATTTAGTATATACCTCCATTTAGCACTAAAACATCCCTGAGCGCCTCCTTCTCAGAGAGGGGGTAGTAGCTCGTATCATGACTAGGCATAATAATGCGAGGAGGTTCCCCGATGATGAAACATGCCACCTCTGGTGGGTGAGGGAAACCGCCCTATAAAAGGATGCCTTCTAGGTAGGTATGTTATCTCCAGCTAGGCTCACACTACACAGACCCAAGGGTCAATTTTGTGTTTTTGAAAAGAGGCCCTGCCACATACTCAGACAGGGGAGGAGCAGGTTATACCTTCCTGCCCCTGTCTTTTTAGCACTGAGCTTAAAACCACTATATGTGATAAAAGGGCGGCGGACAGGTATGCTATCTAATTCATTTTGAACTGTAGAACTATCTCATCTTTGGCAGAAGAACTGGTTGCTTCTGCTACCGAGTCATAATCTAGCATAGCCACATTCTAGCAGAGCCATATTCTAACCTATGGTACTCTAAAAGCCAGTCAAAAATAAAACAAACTATGCCCGGTTGCCGTCCCAAGATAACACCGGCTGACAGCGAGGGGGTGGCACACAAAGAACTAATTTAGACAGGAGGTGAAACCTCATGCCATCGGGTTAGACCCTCCGAAGTTGAAGCACCAAGAGAAATAATACACCCGGAGCCCAGCCCATTGTTGCAGTTCCTGAGATGTTCTACATTTTGAATCGAGAAGCTGATCCCCTTCCATGGCAGTCCCTGCCTGATGCATATGTACCACCACCACCACCCATTTAGACAGGAGACTCCGTTTTTAAAGTAGAAATTGTTACTTTAGTTTTTTCCCTCCTAAAACATCCTCTGTCCAATGCAAGTTAATACCGGAATTAATTTATCGTGATTGTTTTTTTTTCTTTCCATCTTTCTTTTACATATTCTCAAATGGTGGAATTTATACAGAGGCAGGAGCAATATATTTTACTAGGATTAACCGTTACCCCGAGGGCCCAAAGAACTGGCTGTACATGCCAACATTTGGGAATAGACACAATTTTTGGCAGAGGCAGGATCTGGATTTACTGTGCTAACATGAGCAGTGTTGGCACATTGTAGCGAAACACAGCAGGAGCTGATGATCAGGGCTGTAGTTGTAAAGTAGTATCTCATGCAGTTCAATGGAAGCACTGGCATGGAGGTGGCAGGATGTACTTAGCCAATAGCATTAGTTGAGCGATGAATGCTCCACAGAGCTGAGCCAAGGCATGATTGACTATGTCTCATGCCAATGGCTGAAGGATGCTTTGTAGACAAAAGGCAATGGTTGAAATTGGAAGATTTAAAGGTCACTGGGTGTGTAGTGTTAGAAGCAGGAATGTTTGGCAGCTGCCTTGTCAAATCCCAGACCTAAAAAACAGAGGAAATTAATGTTCCCATTATCTTCCATTGTGGTTAGGGCTTTGATAATTGGGCAAAAAAAATCAAGCCTTTAGAGATTAAAAAATAGGGAGTGTTAGCATGTAGGCCAACATGTATGTAACAGTGTTGGCATGTGGGGCACCTTCCCCTTGCGGTTTATAATCTATGCTACCCCATTGCGATCTCTTGCCAGTAAGAATACTATCCAAGATATCTTGTATGTGAGTGTACATGTGTTTGATGTTTCATTATGGGCATTATTTTTAGGAGTTCTCTGTCCGCCACTGGCCAGACCTGGATCTTGATTCTGTGACTATCCTTACCATGTCATAAGTTCTTGAGCAATATGTACATTTGTGGTTTTTTTCCACTGGGTCAAGTTCATAACTAGATCTTTCAAAATGTGTGGTTATTGCTATCTGTGTAATGTATTTGTGTTCAGAAAATTCAGTTGTAAATGTTCCCGAACTCTAAATCTGAATCTTTCACAAATTTGGGGATTGGGCAGGTGAACTGTACCAGTACTGGCTGCAGTGGCATCCGCAAGAAGCGCGTAGTGGTCAATCGTACTGAATGTGTGTGCCAGAAGAATGCTATGGCACAATAAAGCTCTCTGCTCCTCCATATGGTTACTTTGTGTATTGCAGATGACTGCCATGGAGCGTTCATGGCATGCGCTAATCACTGGATGCGTAAGCAGCATATTGTGATGCATTTACGCCATCCTGTGTGCTTGTGGCAGTCGCTGTATTTTAGACATTTAGTGGTCACTGAATGTGCATAAGGACTAGACTGTCGTCAGATATGGAGTAGCTTTGTAAGAGCATACCTCCATGGTACAGGCACTCGGGAAGGTAACGGGGAGTGATTTAAGTCCTTCCCATTTCTTGTTGAGAAGTAGGATTACTTCCTCACTCCAGGTCATTGTGGACCCTGTCTCCAGTCTTGAACATTTTAACAGCAACTATTTTCTATCAGCTCTGTCAGCCGAAGTTAGCTAATGGAAGCAAAAGAGAACTACAACTCCCAGAGCGCATTATGTTATAACACAAAAGTAAAGGATTGGAAACTGTCTGACTGGGAAAGAGGTAAACACTCTTCCAGGATGCTTAGTTCCTCATGGCATCTCCCTGGATGTTTCGGGCAATCCACAAACAGTCAAGGAAAGCAGTGGCGTAACGAAAGTTGAAGGGGCCCCCCTGCAAGGTACACAGAGGGGCCACCGCTCCGGATTTATTCCGGAGCTCTCCGGCGTGAGTACAGTGCTGAGGGGGATGCGGGGGCCTGTGTTACGCCCCTGCAGGAAAGGGTTTGTGCTATGAAGTTAGGGTGTTTTCATTTCATTAGTTGAGTTTGTAGCATTCGGGTGTAGGTGCACCTGCTTGAATCAAATGAGTCCCCTGAAAATGCCCTGGTTCCGTCTTTCACTTTGATGAACGCATTTTACTCTTCTGGTTTGCGATTAATGCGTAATTTATCTCCTAATGTCCCTGCTTTTGGATATGTTGAAGGTTGGAGTGGCTCTGATATGCCTATCAACTTGCAGTCCCAAAGTTGTTCTTATATAAGTTGATGTATCTGGCTGCCCAAGGTGTTTACTCCTACTGCGTCTAACAAGCTCTCTCGGGAATCTGTAGCGCCAAAACCACCCTGTGTTGTGTGAGCCTCGCTCAGTGACATTGCAGTGTGCCATTCGAGACAAACTCAAAATAGAAGGTGATAAAGGCGTACAGAAAGCGCATATTAAATGATCTCTCAAATTTAAAAAAAAGTTTACTGGTTCATAAATTAATGTACCTTTACTTTCATTATTCCTCAGTTTCTAACTGTTGAAACCTTGTGGCAACCCACGAAACCTCTTTGTAAACTGTTCGTAGCGGCTGCTACACACGTTCACCTGTTTTAAAACAGCATGTTACTGCTTCCTAACCTGATCAAAATAAAAAATTGCTGACTGTACTACGCATGCCGCCATCCCCCTTCGGTGATGTATTGCTTTTTAAACATTTCAATGGCTAGCAGGTGTACTGCTCAAGTGTACTCTCCCCTGCACATCTCCTGTTCAGGTTTTTTCTGGCACAGTGCTGTATAAGCTGTTTAGAGCTCGCTAACTGGTACTTAATTTTGCACTCAGAACTCTCCACATTGGATGGTTTTGACATCTCATCTGACCGCATACGGTCAATCTACCTTTTTGTTCAGTGTATGTCTTCCATCTCACCACAATTAGAAGCGTTTTGTTTGCAAAATGTGTCTCCCTGTGCCGTCCTGGAAAAGTAGTGGTCTCTTTTACTCCTATGACAGGACTGCGGCACGCAAACCAAAGGGTCAGCCTACAAGTGGATAGAAACCTTTGGCTAAGGTTAGTATACTAACTGGAATTACTTGCCAGTGGCGAGGTGTACCACATATCTCGAGAGCACTTGCTGCAAAAACAAGACTGCCTGAAACATCCAATGAGACACCCTGAGGATCTTTTCAATAGAACATTCATAGTTGTCAGTCCTGTTGAATGGCTACTACCTGCAAAATAACTACTGAACCCACCCAAAAACATTGAAAGCCTTTTTCAGCTGCTCTGCATACTTCAGCGATCAGAAGCCGGCACACCGCCACCAGAGCAAGCAGGGCTTTAGCTGAGCTGTAATTTATATACACCCTGTGGGGCTGAGGTAGGAAGCGCAGCTTCACTGTTTATGGTCCATAACATGGAAGTGCTTTGCAAAGTTTGTTGCTCCAACACTGAGCATGCTACCCTCTTTGTGTTCACAGTGAGTGTGATGGGGCCAGTTTGTGTCCTTGAAATTGGCTGCAGCTATTAAGTGTCCGCCAACAATTTGAAATGTTGTCTCGTGAGGTTCAGAAAGACTATAGAAATGTTTTTTCAGCCCACCTGCGTCTTTGCTAATCTGCTGAAGGCAGTGCTTAATTTGAGCCAGTGGTTTCCGGTGCTCTGCACCGGCACTTAATTGTCAACACCAGCACCTAGGACAGTGTGCCACATGGTGGCGCTGTTTATATAATTTAGAGCTGAGCAGAACAACAGTTGTTTCTTAACTCCATATACATTAAAAACAACTAATGCCTGCCACCTAAGCCATTCCTATAGCTTTGGCGGCATGAAATAGTCTGAAATGTCACACTTGTAGGAGTGTGTTGATTAGTAGTGTGTTGGTGCTCTCATTAGCAGTACTGGCAGGGGTAATGGGTGGTGCAAACTGCAGTGGCCTCTTGACGAGGGCCCTATCACTTATTTGTTTTCAAATTAAGCACTGGCTAAAGGACTGATTCACAAGTGCAGCATAGACAACCATTTCCTTGCCAGCATTAGGTTGTACGCGTACAATGTTTTTTAGGAATATATAAGTTATACTTTATCTATGATGGTCTTACAAATCATTTCCTCAGGTTTTGTCCTGCTGCAAATACGTTTCTGTAGTATGGGCTGAAGAGAAATTTGTTTGCTCCATTTCCTGTTAAGCAAAGAGCAAAAGAGTAGAAAGTGGATTTACCATATTTTTTTGTGCCAGTGTAAACAAGAAATATGGGTCCTGGTCTCTCTGCACTCTCACACCACACTCACCTGTTATTCTTGGATTAGTTTTGGTCTACTGAATATCTGAACATCCAGTAAGGGAGATGGGTACATACTCGTGGGCATGTACTGGTGGGCTCACATAGGAATGCAAGTATATTGTACCAGCTGCACCATTTTTCATTATTTTTTATTCTCTTATGGAGCACTTTACTTTTCCATTATAAGCTGGTTTTCAAGGAAGCCTAAAGTACTTGTCGCTGTAAGTAGCTCTGGTGCCGTGGTGTTCAGAGCCTCAGGCACAATATTTTGACGTTTGAGCGCTCCCTTTCTCCTAGCAACAAAGCCAAATGTTGAATTCTGACACCCCTTTTGTATTACCCTCAGGCAGCTGCCTACAATGGTCAGTCAAATTGTAGCAGTGTCCCATACCGAAGGATACATTTTGTGTGTGTGTTTTTTTTGTTGTTGTTTTTTAGTTTACACCCGAAGGGCATCTGAGCGCTCTGCATCGGAGCTAAATTAAGATATGCATTTTTAGGCACATTGTGATGAAGGAATTTTCCCAGAATGACAGGATGTTTAGCTGAGACTCTAACCTGGCTTCTCAGTTCCAAAGTCAGCAGCTCTAATGTTTAAGCCACATCTCCTCACATGATTGTACTAAAAACTGCAGTACAGAAGACTCAGTATGGCCGGTGCTTTAGTATGAGGCAAAGTCCTTCCCTACTGCCTCTGTAGTGCAGTGAAGCTCACCCATGACTGATTTCAGTTTGTTAAAACATTTACCCCATTCAAGAGAGCATTGCAGTTGTTTTGACAGTAGCGACCTTGCAATAATCCACAGAGGGGCACGAAAAAGCAAATGGAAGAAGTTGGTTTGTTACTGACACTTGAAGCTCAGGGCAGGAGTCGCTTATGCTGCGAAACCGGTGTACGTTTATTGCTTCACTATTCTGCGCAAGGGAATCTAAACTGCCATTTTTCTTAAAATCAGCTTCTGGGTGCAGTTTCCATCATACATTATAAATCGAATACAATCCTGTTGAAGACCCACTTAAGCCATCCCAAAGGGAACAACACAGTTCCCATTTTTTGATTGCTTCCTTTGCCCTACAACATAATTGTGACTTTTTTTCTGTGTAAGCCATTGCTTTGATCTTCCTATACCTCGCCCCTCCCTGGTTTTACTAAATGTTGTCCGAAGACATTTGAGCATTTGACGGGTAAGAGTTATCAGCATATCATCTACGTCTGTTTCAAAGCAATAAACTAACTTCAGGTGGCATATCAGAACTGAAAAATGTGTATTTTTACTTGATTTGTGCTTTTCCTGTATTATTAAAATGAGCTCTCTTCTGTGCCCCCCTTTCCTCAGAATCTCGTCAATATAAGCAACTGTGTTTTTGCCTATCAATTTTCTTGACAGGAGTTTGGGTTTCACAATGTGGTTCTGTTGTGCACTGAGGAGGGTGGTGAGACCCTATATGTATTTAAATAAATATCTATTTTAATGTATATTTGCAAACAAACTGTAATTTGATTTTTGATTTTGGAATCTTGTAGCATTTTTTTTTTGTTTTCTCTAGCAGATTTTCTAATTGTTTACAAATCAGGAAGCGTTTTTGTACTGAGATTCCGAGTGTAAATATGATATACATTGCCTACCTGTAAAATATATAAATATATATATAAATAAATCTATAACTACACAAATTCTATATACAGCATAAATAAACAGGAGTTTGACGTTTTGAAAAGTGTGTTTTGCGTCCATTTCTAATCAAATTGAGGGGAAAAACGTATCATGGATAGCATGTCTTCTGACTGCCATATATTCCTTTTTCTGTACACACCAGCGATTGGTCTACAGCAGGCTTCTCCAACAAGTAGCTCATGAGCCGCCAGTACCTCTCCAGATACTTGTAAATAGCTCTCCTGTGTGCAGCCCAGCCTACTAAAGTAGGCGCTTTTGATTCGTTGAATTAATATATGTCTACAAACATTGACATTTTTGTATTTGAGATTATTAAATGTGCGCTTTTTCTGAAATAATAAACTTATGTTTGGAGAAAAATGGCAATATTTTCGAAATGTATTTACAGCTGAGTGATAAATAATGCAGCATTGTGTAGAATTATTCCTAATGTTATTACTTTTTAAAATGTTACTATATTGCTGGCAACAGTGCCTAATGCTCTAAGGTGATCACTGCTGATGTTCTTGCATATGGTAGTCACTAATGTAATATTGTCTGACATGGTCACTATTACAACACTTAATATTAGTAGCTCAAGATGATTTTCATTGAACATAAGTAGCTCTTACTACAGAAATGGTTGGAAACCCCTGGTCTACACGGTGTTGGTCTTCACGCATTAATATCTTTCACCAGTTCATATCCGGCAGCAAACTATACCATTAATTTCTCAGGATCAAAAACGCTAAATAGTTTTGTTCATTTGTTAGGGTGTCGTGATGAGTAGAACCTGATTTTTAGATGGAACACGAATATTTGCAGCATGTGCTGCTGTAGGACACATGGTTTACACACAATTACCATCTAATGTTGGACTTGGAACATTACATGTTCATTTTCTTTGAAGTGCTTTCGGCTTTAAGGTGACTCTTGATACCTCCCCTGAAATGCACAGTGTACCATGAAACCGACTCTACTTCAGATTGTATTTTTCCACCACTGGTTTCAGAATGTTTAGAGTGCCCCGATAAAGCTGCACCTCCCGAAATATTCTAATACCAGGAAGCCCAAGAATGGACACCGCAGCTTCAAGTACACCAACCACCATCGAAAAGGCATTCCCCTGAACAGCCTGGAGCCAGGTCTTATGAGAATGACTTGTTTGGGAGAAGGCTTGCTTATGTATCTTCTAATGGACACATGAGTTAATGGGGGCCTTCCGTAAACGGTTTACATGCTCTTATGGGGGCAATTTATGAAACTATCACTTTTAAAATATTCCATACTTGCACAAGCAGGTTCATGTGGTCGGACTAGCATTGAATCTGTAACCTTAGTCTACTGAGAGCTCACCAAAAAAGCTCCTGTTTGGCATGCAATGTCATTCATTGCAAAAAGAGCATTTGGCTCAGAAGAAACAGACGGTATCATGCAGCGCCAGGACTAGAGAGTTCTCAACTGGTGTGGACGCCAAAGACATCAAATAATTAGAGTCTGACAATTTGGAGAGGCCATCCAGTAGCCCGGAGACCATACAAGAGCAGAGCCCTCTAACTCTCTCTCTAGGAGACTCTTACTCGGGAAACCAAGCATTTCTGACACTCACAGCAAAGCCTTTATCCAGGACTAAGAACACACCTCAGATTTCCACCCTCAACACCATAAACCAGTAGCAACACCCCTGTACTCAGAAGGACATTATCGGCACACATGCCGAAAACCATCTCAAAAGACGCAATGACTCCAAATCAAGGATGGTCTCAAAAAGAACTTCATACCTCGATTACGGGCCACCCCCAAGAAAACATTTGACTCCCTCCGTTGACACTGCTAACAGTGAAAACAACCTTGAACTGCAAAGGAGTCTTGGCGCCAAGAGGACCAGGCAAACCCTTGGTGCCACAATCTTCTTCAAAGCCCACAAGGTTCACAGCTCAGAGTAGTGATCTAGCCTCCAAGCGTGAGCAAGAGGGCAGAGATGTCCCTCAGTGCCCCAACAGAACATACAGCAACAGCATTTACATGGATCCAAACACTTTCGTATTGTTGCTTAATCTTTACACTGCTCACAGCCAATACGCAATGAACATAGGCGTAAATTTGAAGAAGCCATTTCAGAGGAAATGATGGTGTTTCCTATCCATAAGAAAAAGTGGCCACCACTGAAACACCAACAACCCCCCTGCAACTTTTCCACCCCTAACCATTCACTTTCCAGTTCAGATGGAGATGCCTTTTCAGACCCCATGACCCCTATCTGAAAGAGACACGTTAGTGACAGATTCCTTACCTTAGAATATCCCCAGGCGTCAGGCTGGATCCGGAAAGTTTTTGCGTAGCAGTACCCTTGCGCGTCGGTAGGCGGCGTCGTGCGGCTCCGCGTCCGTCGTCGGCGCGTCGGTTCCGGCGCCGATGAGACCTTGGATCCCAAATGTCCCTCCTCCTCCATATTTTGAACCTGAGGAGGACCAAGAGAGCTGGGAGGGGTCTGAGGACCCTCTCACACAACAGTGTGAGTATGATCCGGACTGGGCTGAGGAACTTGGGGATGCCAGTGGTCTAGACACCTCCCCTGACACTGGCATGCTGTCTCCTCCCGTGGCTACGGAGGAGGGAGCTAATTTTGCAACGGTGTTGCGTAGAGCAGCTGGAGCCTTACATCTCCAATTGCCTACTGTGGCTGTCAGGACTAATCTCCTGACGGAAGTGCTTCAGCCGGCGGCTTCCTCCTCGGAGACTGTGCTGCCGTTTAATGATGCACTCACTGACGTTCTTTTGGGTGCCTGGTCCAAGCCCACCACAGGGGCTCCTGTGGATAGGAACGTGGCCCGACGCCATCGCCCTGCTCCGGGCGACCCCTTGTTTCTCTCCCAACATCCCACCCCGAGAGCTTGGTTGTCCAAGCCTCTGCCTCCCAAACCGCCTTCCCTACCGCCCCTCCGGATAGGGAATCCAAACGCCTGGACCAATTTGGGAAGAAGGCTTTTTCTTCCTCCAGTGCTGGCTTGCGGTCCGTCAACACCGCTTGCCTTTTGGGCCGATATACCCACTCCCTGTGGGATTCGGTGGCGGCTGTTTTGCCGCAGTGTTCTGAGGAGGTCCAGACACTGCTTACCCGCGCCATTGCGGAAGGGCGAGATGCGGCTAAATACACCATACGTTGTGGCCTTGATACCGCCCGACTCGCTGGGCAGATCGCTTGCGACGGCGGTGGCGCTACGTCGCCACGCCTGGCTGAGAACAACTGGTTTCTCGGGTGATGTCCAGAATACACTCATGGACATGCCCTTTGATGGAGTCGGTCTTTTTGGTTCAAAGGCAGACCATGCGCTGGAGCGTTTTAAGGACTCACGGGCTACTGCCTAGTCCCTGGGCCTTTCTGTTGTACGCCCTCCGCTAACCTCTGCTTTTCGCCCCTTTCGTGGCCACGGGAGGGGTGCCCAGTCACGTCAGCTGCCCAGCCACCGGCCCGCGCAGCAAGCGTCTTCGCGTGGCCGAGGGCGTGGATACCGCCGTGGCGGTTCGGGCAACCAGCGTGCGGGTCAGGCCACCACCTCCAACCCGTCCGCGGCCTCCAAGCCCTCCTAGTCCCTCCTTTCAGGTGCACAGCACGCCAGTAGGGGCAGGGTCCGCCATCACCTTCACCACTGGCGTCCCATCACCTCGGACAGGTGGGTCTTGGACATTGTCCGAAGGGGCTACTCCCTCCCCTTCGAGACCACCCCCAGCCATGCCACCTCAATTCCACCGCATGTCAGGGGATCACTTGGTGCTTCTGCAGAAGGAAGTCACGGCCCTCTTGGCCAAGAGGGCCATCGAGCATGTTCCGACCCCAGAAGTAGGACGTGGTTGCTACTCCCACTACTTTCTGGTGCCCAAAAAGGACAAGGAGGACATGCGTCCTATCTTGGACCTCCGGAACGTCAATCGCTTCCTCCGGAAGGAGAAGTTCAACATGCTCACTCTAGCTCAGGTCTTGACTGCCCTCGACCCTGGAGACTGGTTGGTAGCGTTGGACTTGCAGGACGCTTATTTCCACATCCCCGTCCTGCCGGCCCACCGGCGTTACCTACGGTTCACGGTAGGCCTCGAGCATTTTCAGTTCACCGTGCTCCCCTTTGGCCTTACAAGTGCCCCTCGGGTGTTCACGAAAGTGATGGCGGTGGTCGCAGCTCATCTGCGCCGGGCAGGGGTTCCAGTCTTCCCCTACCTCGACGACTGGCTGCTGAAGGCGGGCTCGTCCCAGGCAGTCGTCTCCCACCTCCAGACTACGGCCGAACTTCTGCACTCGCTGGGGTTCTCCATCAATGTGCCGAAGTCGCATCTGATTCCTTCTCCACAGCTCCTTTTCATCGGAGCAGTTCTGGACACGACGCAGTTTCGGGCCTATCCTCCCGACCGGCGAGTCCGGGATATTCAGGCTATGATTCCGATCTTTCAGCCTTTATCCTGGGTTTCGGTACGGATGACCCTGAGGCTGCTGGGCCTCATGGCCTCCTGCATCCTGCTGGTCGATCATGCCAGATGGCATATGCGGGCTCTGCAGTGGGACCTGAAGTTCCAGTGGGCGCAGCACCAGGGCAACCTGTCCGATCACGTCCAGATCTCGGAGGGGACTGCACAACAGTTGCAGTGGTGGCTCTCGAACCGGCAATGGGTCATGGGCAGATCCCTCTCCCTTCCCCAGCCAGAGCACACAGTTGTGACGGACGCGTCCCTTCTGGGATGGGGCGGTCACATGGGAGAAGCGGAGATCAGAGGCCTCTGGTCTCCGGCGGAGTCCCGGCTCCATATCAACATTCTGGAGCTCCGGGCGATCCGACTTGCACTCAAGGCATTCCTTCCCTCTGTCAAAGGGAAGGTAGTGCAGGTGTTCAGACAACACCACCGCCATGTGGTACTGCAACAAACAAGGCGGGGTGGGGTCGTGGACCCTCTGTCAGGAGGCTCTGCGCCTCTGGACATGGCTGGAACATCAGGGCATGTTCCTGATGGTTCAACACCTGGCAGGTTCCCTGAACGCCAGGGCGGACGAACTCAGCCGCAGATGCATGATGGATCACGAATGGCGTCTTCACTCGGAAGTGGCGCAAGGACTCTTTCTGCAGTGGGGAGAGCCTTGGTTAGATCTATTATCCACCGAAGAGAACGCGCAATGTCATCAGTTCTGCGCGTTGGAATTTCCAAGGCGGCACTCGCTCGGCGACGCTTTTCGTCGCGAGTGGAGTTGCGGTCTGTTGTACGCCTTTCCGCCTATACCACTTCTACCCAGAGTGTTGAAGAAGATTCGGCGCGACCGGGCCCAAGTCATCCTTGTGGCTCCGGACTGGGCTCGAAGAGTTTGGTATCCCAAGCTACTCAGTATGAGCGTCGATCCCCCGATCCGTCTGCCTCTTCGGGAGGATCTTCTGTCGCAGCAGCAGGGGACGGTCCTCCACCCGAACCTGTCCAGCCTCCAGCTGCTTGCGTGGAGATTGAGCGGCGGCAGTTGATTCCTTTCGACTTGCCTCCCGAAGTTTGTGATGTGATTCTGGCAGCCAGGCGTCCCTCCACTAAGGTGGTATACGCCTGCAGGTGGAACAAGTTTGTGGCATGGTGCACAGCAAAGGCTGTGAACCCTCTCTCTGCCCCTCTTTCTGAGGTTCTTCTGTTCCTTCTTTCCCTGGCCCAACAGGGTTCTGCCCTGGGTACCATCAAGGGCTATCTTTGTGCCATCTCGGCCTTCCTCAGGCTTCCTGATCAGCCCTCCCTTTTCAAGTCCCCTGTTGTTAACAGGTTCCTAAAAGGCATTACACACCTCTTCCCTCCTGTTCCGTTTGTGATGCCTCAGTGGGACTTGAATTTGGTTCTTACCTTTCTCATGTGCGCTCCCTTTGAGCCTCTACATAACTGTCCTCTTCGTCTTCTGACTCTGAAGACAGCCTTTCTGGTGGCCATCACCTCCGCTCGGCGGGTGAGTGAGCTCCAGGCTCTATCATGCAAACCTCCCTTTCTGTCTGTCCATCCAGACAAGGTTGTTCTTAGGACGCGTCCGTCCTTCTTGCCAAAGGTGGTTACTGCCTTCCACATTGGGCAGACCATCACTTTGCCCACCTTCTTTCCGCCTCCGCATCCTTCCAGAGAGGAAGAGAGGCTCCACCGTCTGGACCCAAAACGTGCGCTTTCCTTTTATATCAACCGCACACAACACTTCCGGGTGGATGACCAGCTCTTTGTTGGCTACGTGGGCGCCAAAAAGATCGGGCGGTGCACAAGAGAACCATCTCCCGCTGGGTAACCTTGTGTATCAAAGCCTGCTATTCTTTGGCTAAGAAGGAGCCTCCTGTTGGGCTGCGTGCCCATTCCACCAGGGCAACGGCTGCTACCACGGCTTTAGGCCGCGGTGTTCCGCTGCAGGATATCTGTCAGGCAGCTACGTGGGCCTCGCTGCACACGTTTACAAAGCATTACTGCCTTGACAGTCCGGTCCGGAGGGACGGCTTCTTTGGCCGTTCTGTCCTCCGGGACTTCCTTGTCTGATCTTTGTTCGCAGACCCACCACCGGGGTTGGTATTGCTGGGGTATCTATTCTAAGGTAAGGAATCTGTCACTAACGTGTCTCTTTCAGATGCACAAGTTACTAACTTGTGTAACGATATATCTGTAAGAGACAGTAGTTAGTGACAGATTCCTACCGCCCACCCATCCTCCCCGTTCTGCGAACTGATTTCTAGGGTTAAGGACATCCCTTTCAGGGCCCTAGTATTTTTCAGACACCTATGTCAGCTTCTTGCATGGCTCTGCGTTCCTGGCGCGGAAAGTCGTGTACAGAACTGACGTCAGCGCGCAGGGAGGCGTCTAAGTACTGCCCGCGACGTCATCCCGGCGATCACGACGCCGGACGACGGACGCGGAGCCGCACGACGCCGCCTACCGACGTGCAAGGGTACTGCTACGCAAAAACTTTCCGGATCCAGCCTGACGCCTGGGGATATTCTAAGGTAAGGAATCTGTCACTAGCTACTGTCTCTTACAGATATATCGTTACACAAGTTAGTAACTTGTGCTTCGGGTCTGTTGACCGTATAAGAGAAGTGAGAATGTAATGGAAGACATCCATGTTGATGAACCATGCCAGTCATACCCTGTGACAGCTTCTCCACTAGACGAAACTTCGTCCTACCACACAATAATAGTGAGGGCTGCACAGCAATGCATTGTCCCACTACAAACAGAAGAGGAGGATTTCCTCATGGAAACATTTTCTAAAATTGGGAGAAGCAATCAATATTTACTTTTGCTTAAGACTACGCTCAAGTGTTTAGAGATACCTTGATGTGGTTACTCCATGTGTGGAAAATAAATTCAAGCCTGAACCCTGGGATCCCTTATTTAACTGAGGAGCGGTGCCCCCATACCTGCTGACTTTTCACACAGCCAGGAAAAGGGCTTGCTTGCATGGTGCAGGATATACCCCACCCATGAGAAGAAAAAGGAAATTAACCACTGCTAGTAGGCGGGTGCCAGTCAAGGCTACAGCACAGTGGTACATAACCAACTCACAGGTATTGCTAGTCTTTATGATGGTCATCAGTAGGAAGAAATTTAAGAACATTTGCAATATCTGTGTGACTCCAATAAAGACCACAAGGATGTAGTAGCGGCTGCTATGGCGCAGTAGTGGTGAGGCGGGGTGGGAGGGGGTTAAAAAAAGGGAAAAAATAAAATTTTACTTGCCATCCCATCAGCTGCCTCTCCTCCGTCTTTCTGTCCATGACGCAGGAAACGGGATGCGCCCAGGCTCCCCTAGCCAATCACGACGCTGCTGTCACCAGTATGACAGCAGCGTCGTGAATGGTCTGAGCACCGTGGTTCGGCGCTCAGACGGGCTGGGAGGCTGTGCATGTTCTCCATCCAGGCTGTGAAATACAGCCCTGTGGACAACATGCTAAGTGCGCATGACTGTTTGGCCAGCCCAAGACGGCCGGCCAAACCGTCATGCACACTTAGAAAGTGCCCACCACTCCTTCCCCTGCTCTGTGGGCAGCCCAGCCCTGTCCCGCACCTACAGAGCCACTAAGGGAAAAATAAAATGATAATAACATGGTGTTATCATTTTATTTTTCCTGTGGGGCGTAGCTCCTTCGCCTTTACGGAGGAGCCTCCGCTGCAATTATGGCAAGGTTATCTCAAATGCCTACATTAACAATGCCTTGGGCACAGCAGAGACAGCCTCTAGGCAGGCAAACACCGATGTTCTGCGTCATCATGCTTGGATGTACATTTCTGGATTTTGTCCAGAAGTACAGCAAAACCTCACAGCCGTGTCATTCAATGTACTTGGCTCCCAAGTGGATGAGATGCTAAAAATAAAAAAAGATGCAGACACAGCAAAGGGTGCCCTTCAGCACCAGCAGCCAAAGTCACCCTTTCAGCAGCAACAAATGCGGCATGCACCAAAATGCAGTACAGGAGGCTCACAACGATTTTTATCAACCACAGCAGCCGTTTTAGGCAGAAGGGCAGCAACTGTCCAAGAAAGGCCTGTGCGCTCCCTGATCCTGCTGCGGAAATAGAATTGCTAAATCAAGAAGTGCCCAAGGAAGAGATACCTCTGCCACCAATCAGTGATCGCCGATACATTCACCCCTCCCATGTAAGTCTTGTCGGGGGAAGACTGAGTTTTCACCTCCCACGGTGGGACAGCGTAACCTTGCATCATTGAGTTCTATCCATCAATGCCCTTGGTTACTCTGGTATTCTACACTAGCCCTCCCAATCTCCAGCCAGGCTCACACAAGCTTAACAAGCATTGGCATAGCCAATAGGTCTCGCCTTTGGGACCTTATAAGTTTTTAGTCATGCTTTACATTATCCTGGGTGGAAGCTGTAACACATTTATTAGGCATATTATAGAACTGCATTGAGAAGTCCTTATTTAAAGTGTTATTTTGTACAACTAAACTGCAGGGTAGATAAAAACAATAATAATAATAGGGGAGCAAATTAAACTGCCACAGAATTGAACAGAAGCATTGGGATGGTATAAACACAGGGCAACAGCAGCTGGTATAACATGGTCAAGAACTAAGTTCTTGTCTATACATACATTATAAGTATGTGAATACATCCGTCTATGTGAGCGGAATGGCCTTTCAAATCAAATTGCATAGTAAAAACATATTTTTTCACTATCAAAGCAAATCTAGTGAGAAGTGCGCAGTGTGAGCACGCGCACATCGATGTGCCTGCTGTCACTACAGTCCGGGAAAAAAACTGACCGCCTGTGCCAGGGCACAAAATAGAGCCCGATAGAGACCCGTTTCGAGCCCCCCTTTAAAAAACTGCCGGTGCTCAGCACCGGTGAGACCCGGCCCACTTAAAGCCATGGGCACAGTGAAGAACTGCTTAAGCGAAGTATAAGTGTACTTGTTGGGCACCGTTTAAGTCTAAGGGGCATTTCACAAACAACATTGATGACAACTGTTTTAAAATATATGTAGAGCGGGAAAACAACAGATTGAATAACCACGCCTGAGGCAAACGAGGTTTCAACATACAAGCACACCTGCAGGAGACAACACAATACGACTCCGGCCAGGGGCCCGCTACTTCAGTGCAAACTGCATTCTGGTCAGTGTAGTTTTACCCACCACGTTTTGAAGATATACAATGCAGACTCACCGGTGTTGTACACGTGCAGCTCATCAACTATCCCTTTGTTGCCGCGTCCGAACACCACGATGAGCTCCTTGATAGCCACTGCGCGATGTCTGTGCCGACCAGCCCACCACCTGCTTCCAGCGTGGCTGCAGGGCGTTGGAGGGGGGGTTGGGAGGCGGGGCACCCTGGCCGCAGTGGGTGTAGTGGCAGCCATTGCAGCCGAGGGGAAAAAAATGCAAATTTGACGTAATCAGCAGTCTGCAAATGAAAGAAGCACTGCAGCTGCCCCACAAAAGCTTTGCTATTTTGGAGAAAGTCTGCGGAACTCATTTACCCCAGAAGGGGCTCAGTTTCCGTTTCAGACCAAAAGCTTGCACTTTTTTTCAGAAAGCACGAATTTTCATTACCAAACAAGTGGCCATTCAGGCGCAGCTTCCGACAGATAAATACACTTTCTTTAGTTGTGAAGCTCAGGGTGCGGTGGCGTCTCCTTTCTCTGCACACTTTTCCAAGCCACGTGAAGGGCGCCATGCTGATAACAAGCATTTGCAAAGAAAAGCACGGTGCGTTGTGTTAGTAACCTTGTTTGTGTGTCTCACGTTCTGTGCATTACCGTTGTGTTTCCCTGTGAATGTCTCCGAGTCCTCCTGGCAGTCTGCAGCAGCGTGTATGCGTGCCTCTGCATGTCTGTTCGGACCTATGTCTGAGTGCATGTATCTGCGTATCCAGCACTGTGTGTATCTAAAACTCTCTTTTCATAGATGCCTGTCTGCGTGTGCACGTCTAGATGTGTGCCCCTTTGCTTGTCTGTGTGACTCTGACTGTTATTTAAAATGCTCCTCTGTGACTGTCGGCCTGTCTGTCATCCTTTCCCTGTCTGTCTGTAGTTCTGAGTGTGAGCTTGTCTCCATGTGTGTGCTGCTCTTTACGCTCCTCTGCGCTTCTGATTCAGTGGAGATGTCTGTATTTTGTGTACTTTTGCGACTATCGCGGTGTCTGTGCCGTGCACGTTTGCGTCTGTCTTTGGGCACGTTTGGGTCTGTTGGTGTGCACACTTGCGTCTGTCGTTGTGTGTAGTCGTGTGCACTCTGGCGCCCCGTCTGACTGTGTGCCGACTTGCATCTGTCAACATGTCTGTCCCTATGCACACGTGTCTGTCGCCATGTGTGTCCCTGTGCATGCTTGCGCACATGTGTCTTATCGGTGTATCTTTGAGTGTATCCTTTGTTTGTACCACTGCGTTTTTGTGTGGACGAGCCTGTGCGTTTGTGAGGTCTGTGTATGATCGATTGCGTGGATGTATATGATGTGTGGTGAGCCAGGGGCTTTATTAAAACATCAAGCACAGTAGTGTCACCTTCGATGCCTCTGTAATCACCTCTTTCTTGTGTGCATCGCGCCCTTTAAACGCCCCATTCAGTCAGTATCAAAGAAAAGAGTGTTTTGCACTGGTTCTCGCTCTGTCGCCCCGACCTATACCGTTTTTCAACAGTTCCCATAACTTGGACAAGGCTGAAGAGCTGGAATCCTAGCTCCACACTTGGCGGGCAGCTCCACCTCTTATCTCAGACACCTCTCTGCTGGAAAAAGACTAATCGTCAGCTAATCACAGTGCATCTAAACCGCACTTAATTTATGGCTTTTTCGCGACTCAACACCTAACTGTATTTCCTTGTTTTTCTTTCCTGTGACTTTATTTATTTTTTGACTAAAAAGTCCAGAACCAGAGCAGGAAATCCGTGAAATGTGGCTCCATTTTTTACAGTCCTTTAAAACAAGCCCGGGTTTACAATGTACAAATTGTAATAATTCCAGACAGTAGGGTACACGTTTCTGAAAACAGCAACAGAGTTTGTGGAAAATAGCATGAACTATAAAATAGCAAAACGGTGAGAAATCGTGCAAAGCAATTGAAAATAACTGCAGGTGAAGTTCTAGAATTAACCCAGCCTGTTTATACATCTCGAAGTTCTTGCACGTGCTGCGTTGCCCGATGTACGTCACTCGTTGTGATACATGTAATGCCATTTTATTCAAAAGCTCGTTTCATACATCAGTTATGGGAGAAAAGGACACCTTTTCTATGTTCTTTTAGGAGATCTTCTAAAAGGCTCTGATTTGAGCCTTGCCAAAGCGCTTTGGGGAGCACACAATGGTGGCAAGGCGCTGTGCAAATGCACTAATCACAGCTACTGGCTGACATCTTTAGAGCACAATCTCAACCCACCAAGCTATCTTGGACGGATCCGGTGAGGTTTTTGTTACGATTAACACATGTATTTGTTTTTAGTGTGTGCTGAACAGTAGGTATGACACGTCCTGTGCTTCCTGCACGCGCACCGGGTACATTATTGATGACTTGTGCTTGTTTACCAATGCTTCTCGCACGCGGTCCGTGTACCACAAGTGCTCGTTAAGGTACACGCAGTGGTGTGAAATACACCGTGGCTACCGCGCGAAAGAAACAAGATAAAATGTATCCCATAACCACAATAACAAGCACGATAAGAACTAGGAAAACAAGCGGGGCCACGCGGCCGCGAAAGTGAAAGCGACCGCGCTAATTTGAAACATGATCCACAACAGATGGCACCCTGCACGCCGCTGCTCGCTCCCGCAAGCTGGAGGCCGTGGGAGTAAACATTTACTGAAAAAGGTGGGACATGCATCCGCCTTTGGCCAATTGCGTGCTTTCATTTTTGAAAGCCACACGCAAAGGCCAATACAATGTGTGGAAAATCGAAAGCCACACGCACAAGTTTTCTGAAAGTCTGGAGTGATTCCAAGAGGCCCTCTCCTAGAGCAGCACATGCGCGCTGCGCTAGGCTCGACCTAAAAAGGGACATCTGGTGAAAGCATCACTGCTCAACACACAATAGAAAAAGTGGCAACACATCATCGGGTGCAAGGGCAGTACTAATTTATTTCTTAAATCCAAAGAGGGACGAAAGTCCGCTCCCCATCCTGGGCCTCAGGGCACCCAACCGATACCTTACAACCCAGGTTGTAATAGCCACCGTTCTGTCGCACCTGGACTATGCAAACTCTGTTTATCTGGGCATGCCACTCTACCTGTTCAAACGGCTGCAGATAGCCCAGAATCAGGCAGCCAGAGTGATTCTTCAACAACCTAGGTGGCAACCGGCGACACCTCTTATGAGGAAATTGCACTGGCTCCCCATCCCTCAACGCTGCGCATTTAAAACTGATTGCTTGATCTTCAAATCCTTGCACGGTCAAAATCCCAAATTCATAAACAACCTGATAATCAGGTACACCCCCCTCTCGCAATCTGCGATCAGCTCACCTCCTGCTCCTCTCTACCCCAACGTCAAGCGGAAACGTTTGGGAGGCTTCAGATTCGCAACCCTCGCCCCTAGACTGTGGAACTCGTTCCCCCTGGAGATCCGGTTATGCACTGACCTTCTGAAATTCAGAAGTTCACACAAAACCTGGTTATTTGCACAAGCCTACAAATGACTCCTCCTCAGGTAACGGACAAGGCATATTACAGCGCCATGAAACCAATCGATGTACGTGCGCGCTACAAATTATTCTTAACATTAACATTACATCAAATCACTTCAAAATGCCAACATTGTGGGATGTCGATCCAGTGCTACAGAAAGGAGACTACACAACATCGCTTGACTAAAAGCATGCCAACTTCCACATTTCAGTACATCTGGTCCTTAGCCAGTACCTCAAGTTTTTGGTAAGTGAAACACATTACCAATTAAAAGTCCCGCCTTTCTTGGTTGCTACAGCCCCATGAGATTTTTCCTGTATTTAGGATATTGGCGGGTACACATGATGAATCAGTATCAATGTGTTGCTCACATGCAGCAGAGTTCTCCTCCGCCTATTGGGTTTTACCACCAATGCCAAAAACTCCTACTTGTGCCTTCAGCAGCCCAAAATGTCCTGACAGCCCACCCTCAACTCAGTGATGGCATTTCGGAGGTCACTTCTATTGTACAGGTCAAGTCCTCTGTCCGCGAGATTGGTAAAGAAAATGTTAGCAATGATGTCTTGTATTGCATTGGTTCTGAAGGTGTGGTTGCTCACGCACCCATTACAGAAATGTCTTGTAAGGCAATTGTCACAAAGGGCTGGGAGGATATAGTGATGGTGTAGCCCAGTGTTCAGCACAAACTTTAGAGGTGGAACAAGAAGAACTTGTTACTGGGCAGTTTACTTCTCGACCTACAGCTGACCATCAACACACAGGAGGGTTTTTTTTTTTACAGGCTGGGGGGCCCCATGTGAACAGACTCGCCATTCGAAGTCTGTGGTTCCACTATAAAGGCTGCCACACCTTTAACTTGTTAAAGCTTATGGCACTTCAATTAGTTCTATGAGCATTCCAAACAAAACTGAGGTGGTCAAACGCGGTTGGCACTGAGCTGTTAATGAAGAGAACTAACGTAGTGCTGATAAGTCACCAATCAATAGTATTAGATGAACCTCGTTGGTATACATGTCACAAAGCAGAAGTTGGCATACAGCCTCTTGATAAAATCTCAACTTTATAATGATTTACAGTGCACTAACAGAGAGGGTGTGGTGTGCATCTACTTTTATCTCACTGTTGGGCACACTCGTTTTAACTTTACAATAGCTAGAAACACACACGTTTTTATCAAAACTCCCTTCGATAAAATCTATACATCTAAGAATTGTGAGATCGTATGATAAACTAGCAAGAAAAAGTGGAGGACACTAGAGAAGCATCCTATTGAATGTGTTGCTCCTCCAAAATGATTCTTTTCCTAAAACACAAAAGGCTTGGTTTGGAGTGGGACGAATGTTGGTCAGTTACTTACTGCACTTAGCTAATACCTCCTGTTCCTACTTTTCACTCGGAAAATTAGGCATAACGTGGCATTCAGTGCTCACCAAATTCCACACGAATCTGTATTTTACAATCCTTTTCATGCTGTAAATGTGGGCAGGTTAGGGGAAAATTGGGGGAGGTGGGTGTAGTAATGACTGCATATGTCAGGATTGTAATTCCTGGGCAAAAAGATGTTTGCTTAGGGACATAATTTAATGGCCCACTCGGAATGAGGGCCTATGAGTGTGTTGGTGGCAGCGCAGCAACCGTTTGTGAGCAATCATGCTTGCACACACTGAACATTGTGTGTGCATTATATTTCATACAGAACAATACCTTATACATAAATAAGCAATACATGATAGAAAAACAATATCCAGTTCTCAAGGATACAAAAGTTGGATTTACATAGAAAACGGTTCAGAATGAGAAAAAAAAGTAAAACCTTTTATGAGCAGGTACCAAAAAACTGTGAAAAGGGTGTTCAATAATATGAAATAAACAGAAATTGTATATGTGTCTGCTAATGAACAATGGTCTTTTCAATGTAGTTGTGTTCCCCAAATTGTTTAAGTCTCAAGCAATAGGAACACTAAAAAACACTAGTGTAGAATATCCATAGTTATCTCTGATGTTGATAAATATTGATTGCTATTTTCTTGGATGCAATGCATGGTACCTTCACCTTCTGGAATGCTGGAATTTCTGTCTTTAATGCTTTGTAGGAGGGGAACAGCCTAAAGTGGACTGTTAAAGAAATGACACTCATTTTGGATGAAAAACGAATGTCTTATTTTAAATGTACATCTTGTAAGAGGCCAGAAAGTCCAGTCTGAGAATAATTATGCTGGTGCTTTGAGATCATTATTGGCAAATTGTATATTTACTGGTGTAGAAGATGAGTACATATGTGAACAGTCCTGTAATAAATAAATTCAAGAACATTTGTGGAGCTGCAAGAGAACCTAAAATACAGAATCCTACAGACACTGCAAAGATAAAGGGAGGTCAGCAGATTAAAGTGGGCTGATAGAAACATTACAACATCTTTATTGACAGAAAATAAATCTCTAATACAAAAGCATAGATTTGTTTTCATGAAAATGCTGCTATTGTAAATAAGACTCTTAAATGTTGGGGTGAAATTCACAAATTTGTTAGATGGCATGCTAAAATGATGATACACTTTCTATAAGTTCTTAAATGTCTTCCTCGTCCGTTTTAAAAAGCAGTCTAGCAGGCAGAATGAAACAGTCTGTTAGTTGACTCTCCAGGGGTCTTCTGTAGCATCACCGTAGATTTATAATTAACTATTAGAGTCGTGTTTCCCAAACTGTGGGTCGTGAGCCGATTTTTGGCGAGTTGTGAAAGTTCAAGTAATAAATTAAGATGCCTTTAAATTCTGTATTTCTTTTCACATTTCCTGCACTTCAAAAACAAGGTCAAATGTTAGACTATGTCTTCTGATAAATAGTTGCTTTTCTTAACATGGGGATTGGTGTTTACAAACTCCTCTCACTTTATAGTCAGAGAAAGCAAAGTGAATTATGTAAGAATCTTGCTGGGGTACAGGTGTTTGAAAGGAAAAGCTGTAGGATGCATTTTTTTTTTTAGCATACAACAAAATGTAAATACCTGAAAATGAACTGTGCACATTTAGTAGTTAGGAAAGAAAAAATGAAGCCCATTTTTTGTAATTCTGAAGTGTGATGGAAACAAATATTTTAATAGAATCAAATTAAGATACTTTACTTGCTGGTGCATAAATGATAAATATTCACTGAAACCCGATTTCCACACATTATCATTTGGGTGCAATATAGTTTTATCAGTTAAACTGGATGTCTGTGCAGATTTAGTGGCCATTTTTATGGAAAATGTGCTGTCTGTAAATGACAGAGCTCTAGCACACTATGCTTTAGTTACATTAAAAATGTGTCTGCCTCATGACCACTAAAGCTAGGTTGGTCACAAAAGTTCGTCGTTCTAAAAAGTGGGTCGTGGCTCTACAAAGTTTGGGAACCACTGAAGAGTGCTAACATTCTATATTCACACCAAACTGGATACCATATTGCTGAATTGGAGATGTTCGATTTAAAGCCTTATTCTATGGAGCAGGCTAAGGTAAACAAGCACTAGGGTGTTAATCCAGACATGCAACCAGCTGGTTAAACAAATGACTGGAGGTATTGATTTTTAGTTGTCTATGGCATAACATACATTAAAGGCCTAAAAATAATGAATGGGATAAATTTCTACCCAAGTTCAGCATTTATTTCCACATGTTTCCTCGGACTGTCCGCCCTCTCTCTCTCGCTTTGTACCGCCTGTTGCACTGATGTATATTTATACAATGGTTCTTTATTTATGGGTAAATGGATTTTGGAATACTTCTTTTGTCGTAATGGAATGTAGTATGCTGTTTTAGGTTTCTGAAAGAAACAATTAGTTATAGATTCCTTACCTTAGAATTACCCCCAGGCGTCAGACTGGATCTGGAAAGTTTTTCTTCAGCAGTACCCCTGCGCGTCAGAAGGTGGCGTCGGTCGACTCCGCGTTCGTCGTCAGCGTCGTGGTCGCTGGGATGATGTCGCGGTAGCTACATAGACGCCGCCCTTGCACGCTGACATCAGTTCTTTCTTTTTGCGCGCCAGCAAGCGCAGATCCGGAGAGAGCAGTACCCCCAGTCAATTTTTGACTGAACTTTTTCTCGACTTTTGTCGACTTTGTTGTTGTTTGAGTCCATCGACTCCTAGTGCACGGGGGATGCCCGGCTTTAAGGCTTGCGGTTCCTGTAACCGACTCATGTCGGTGACAGATCCGCACCGCGTGTGCCTCTACTGCCTGGAGCACGACCACGACCCCCAGTCGTGCTCCGACTGCCGGACCATGGCCCCGAAGTCTTTGCGGGAGTGGTCCCGAAAGCTGCTCGAGGCCCGGCAGTTGGCTCCGCGCCGCTCGAGGTCCCGGTCGCAGAGGAGGTCGAGGGACCGGTCGCGGAGCCAACACCATTCTTCGTCGAAGTCTTTGCACTCGGGTCAGGTAAGTCGAAGCACAAAAAAAAGTCGGAGAAGCATCGTCGCTCTTCGACTTCTCCCCGTCCGTCGGCCGACGCGACGAGGGATGCGGTTGGTGCCACTCCCGCGGCTCCGCGTGTGGAGCCTGCTGGGTCGACTCCGGGTTTTCCCCCCTTTCCGGGACCCGGTGCGACCCCTGCCCAGCTTCGAAGTTTCTACGAAGCGATGCATGCCATTTTTGGGCAGCCCGACTCCGCCGGCGCGCCTTCGGGCCCCGCGGACATGGTTGGGGGCCCTGGGCCGTCAGCAGCTTCGGCCTCGGGGCTGCAGGGTCCCCTTGGATCCAGGCCTGGACCCGGATCGGCGCCAGTCGACCTAATTACGCCTCCCCCGGCGCCGATTCCACCAGCACCACGTCCCCCACCTTCGTCGGCTGTGTCCCCAGCCGACATCGACCCCGGCCTCCACGTCGAGGTAGACACGGAGTCGGACCGGCGTCGACCGATGACGGCTCCGATGCTGACGGATACTTTTGTGCCCCTGTTCTATCCTGGCTCTTTGAGACCATATTGGCAGCCTGAGGAGGGTGAGGAGGACTGGGAGGGGTCTGGAGACCCTTTAACAGACCAGATGGTGTATGAGCAGGACTGGAGTGAGGAACTGGGGGAAGCCAGTGGTTTGGATACCTCACCAGACCTTGGCATGTTGTCTCCTCCTACCGTGGCTACGGAGGACGGAGCGTCATACGCAGTGGTGTTGCGTAGGGCGGCCGAGGCTCTCCACCTCGAGCTTCCTACGGTGGCAGTCAGGACTAACCTCCTGACGGAGGTGCTTCAACCGGCAGCAAGCTCTTCGGAGCCCCTGCTGCCGTTTAATGAAGTCCTGACAGACATCCTTTTGGGCACCTGGTCCAGGCCCAACACAGGGGCTCCTGTGGACAGGATGATCGCCCGACGCCACCGCCCGGCCCCGGGCGACCCCACTTTCCTCTCCCAACACCCCACCCCTGAGAGCTTGGTAGTCCAAGCCTCCACGTCCAAGGGCGCATTCCCTACCGCTCCCCCGGACAGGGAATCCAAAAAGCTGGATCATCTTGGGAAGAAGATGTTTTCTTCCTCCAGCTTGGGACTGCGGTCAGTAAACACCGGATGTCTATTGGGCCGTTACACCCACTGCGTGTGGGACACGGTTGCGCAAGTGCTGCCTCGGTGCCCGGAGGAGGCCCGGGCCGTGCTCTCTTGGGCGGTTGCTGAAGGGAGAGACGCAGCGAAGTTTACCATCCGCTGTGGGCTGGATACCGCCGACGCACTTGGCAGGACGATTGCCACGCCAGTAGCCCTTCGACACTACGCCTGGTTGCGTTCAACTGGTTTTTCCGGGGATGTCCAATCCACACTTATTGACATGCCCTTTGATGGCCGTCGCCTTTTTGGCGACAAGGCAGACAACGCGCTAGAGCGCTTTAAGGACTCTCGGGCTACGGCCAGGTCCTTGGGCCTCTCCATCACCCGCCCTGCGCAGTCTGCCTTTCGCCCCTTTCGTGGCTACACAAAGGGGTGCCCCGCTACGTCCCACCCAGAGCCACAGGCCGGCGCAAGCTGTTCAGCACCAGCACGGCCAGGGACATGGGAACCACCGCCGTGGTTCTCGGGCCAGCGGGCGGGCCAGTCCACCAGAGCCCCCTCTGCAGCATCCTCCAAACCCTCCTAGTCCGACCTTTCAGGGCCACCAAACGCCAGTGGGCGGCAGGATCCGCCATCACCTCCCCCACTGGCGCACCATCACGTCGGACGGGTGGGTTTTGCAAATAGTCCGAAGGGGCTACTCCCTCCCCTTCGAGACTACCCCTCCCTCCATGCCACCTCAGTGCCACCGCATGTCGGAGGATCACCTGGCCCTTCTCCAACAAGAAGTTTCGGCACTCTTGGCCAAGGGTGCCATCGAGCGCGTTCCTGCCCCAGAAGTAGGTCGTGGTTGCTATTCCCACTACTTTCTGGTGCCCAAGAAGGACAAAGGCCTGAGTCCTGAGTCCTATCTTGGATCTCAGGAACATCAACCGCTTCCTCCGGAAGGAGAAGTTCAAAATGTTGACGCTCGCTCAGGTCTTGTCTGCCCTCGACCCTAGAGACTGGATGGTAGCGTTGGACTTGCAGGACGCTTACTTTCACATCCCCGTCCTGCCGGCCCACCGGCATTACCTGCGGTTCACGGTACGCCACGAGCACTTTCAGTTTACTGTGCTCCCCTTTGGCCTTACCAGCGCCCCTCAGGTGTTCACGAAAGTGATGGCGGTGGTCGAAGCTCATCTGCGCAGATCAGGGGTTCCAGTCTTCCCCTTTCTCGATGACTGGCTGTTGAAGGCGGGCTCGCCCCAGGCAGTCGTCTCCCACCTCCAGACTACGGCCGACCTCCTGCATTCGCTGGGGTTCTCCATCAACGTGCCGAAGTCGCACCTGACCCCCTCTCAGAAGCTCCTCTTCATCGGAGCGGTTCTAGACACGACACAGTTTCGGGTTTATCCTCCCCAACATTCGGGCTATGATTCCGATCTTTCAGCCTCTATCCCGGGTTTCGGTCAGGATGACCCTGAGGCTGCTGGGCCTCATGGCCTCCTGCATCCTGCTGGTAGATCATGCCAGGTGGCATATGCGGGCTCTGCAGTGGGACCTGAAGTTCCAGTGGGCGCAGCATCAGGGGAATCTGTCCGATTGCGTCCAGATCTCGGAGGGCACTGCACACCAATTGCAGTGGTGGCTGACGAACCAGGATTGGGTCGACGGCAGATCCCTCTCCCTTCCTCAACCAGAGTTCACAGTGGTGACCGACGCATCACTTCTGGGATGGGGCGGCCACATGGGGGAGGTGGAGATCAGAGGCCTCTGGTCTCCGGCGGAGTCCGGCTCCACATCAACCTTCTGGAGCTTCGGGCAATTCGTCTTGCACTCGAGGCATTCCTTCCCTCTGTCCGGGGAAGAGTAGTGCAGGTGTTCACGGACAACACCACCGCCATGTGGTACTGCAACAAACAAGGCGGGTGGGGTCGTGGACCCTATGTCAGGAGGCCCTCCGCCTCTGGACATGGCTGGAACATCAGGGCATTTCCCTGGTGGTTCAACACCTAGCAGGTTCTTTGAATGCCAGGGCGGACGGACTCAGCCGCAGGTGCATGATGGATCACGAATGGCGTCTTCACTCGGAAGTGGTGCAAGGTCTCTTTCAGCAGTGGGGAGAGCCTTGGTTAGATCTATTCGCCACCGAAGAGAACGCGCAATGTCAGCAGTTCTGCGTGTTGGAATTTCCAAGGGGGCACTCGCTAGGCGACGCTTTTCGTCGTCAGTGGAGTTGCGGTCTTCTATACGCCTTTCTGCCTATACCACTTCTGCCCAGAGTGCTGAAGAGATCAAGCGCGACCGGGCCCAAGTCATTCTTGTGGCTCCGGATTGGGCACGAAGAGTCTGGTATCCTGAGCTGCTCAACATGGCCATCGATCCTCCGATCCGACTGCCTCTTCGGGAGGATCTTCTGTCACAGCAGCAGGGGACGGTCCTCCACCCGAACCTGTCCAGCCGCCACCTCCTTGCGTGGACTTGAGTGGCGGCAGTTGACGTCGTTTGACCTGCCTCCCGAAGTCTGTGCTGTTATCTTGGCAGCCAGGCGTCCCTCCACTAAAACGGTATACGCTTGCCGATGGAACAAATTTGGGGCATGGTGCACAGCAAAGGCTGTAGATCCCCTTTCCGCCCCTCTTTCTGAGGTTCTCTTGTTCCTCCTTTCTTTGGCCTAGCAGGGCTCTGCTCTGGGCACTATCAAGGACTACCTCTCGGCCATTTCAGCCTTTCTTAGGCTTCCTGATCAGCCTTCTCTTTTCAAGTCCCCTGTTGTAAATAGATTCCTTAAGGGCATTACTCATATTTTTGCTCCTGTTCCCTTCGTAATGCCCCAGTGGGACTTGAACCTGGTTCTTACCTACCTTATGTGCGCTCCTTTTGAGCCACTACATAACTGTCCTCTCAGGCTTCTCACTTTGAAAACTGCCTTTCTGGTGGCCATCACCTCTGCTCGCAGAGTGAGTGAGCTCCAAGCACTTTCTTCCAAGCCTCCTTTTCTGGCTGTTCATCCGGACAAGGTCGTCCTAAGAACTAGACCTTCCTTTCTTCCCAAGGTGGTTACTTCTTTCCACATTGGCCAAACCATCACTTTGCCCACCTTCTTTCCGCATCCTTCAAAAGAGGAAGAGAGGCTCCACCGTCTGGATCCAAAGTGTGCACTTTCCTTCTACTTGGATCGCACAAAACAATTCCGGTGGACGACCAGCTCTTTGTTGGTTACGTGGTTGGGCCGTGCACAAACGCACCATGTCCAGGTGGGTCGTTCTGTGCATCAAAGCCTGCTATTCTTTGGCAAAGAAGGAGCCTCCAGTGGGGCTGCGCGCCCATTCCATCAGGGCGACAGCAGCTACCACTGCTTTGGGACGAGGAGTCCCCCTCAATGACATCTGTCAGGCAGCTACGTGGGCATCGTTGCACACGTTTACCAAACACTACTGCCTGGACAGCCAAGTCCGGAGAGACGGTTTCTTTGGCCGTTCTGTTCTCCAGGACTTTCTGGTGTGAACTAAGTTCGCAGACCCACCTCTGGGGTTGGTATTGCTGGGGTATCTATTCTAAGGTAAGGAATCTATAACTAACTGTTTCTTTCAGATGAACAAGTTACTTACCTTCGGTAACGATATATCTGTAAGAAACATAGGTTAGTTATAGATTCCTTACCGCCCCACCCATCCTCCCCGTTCTGCGAACTGACTTCTAGGGTTAAGGACATCCTTTCAGGGCCCTAGTATTGTGCACCAGTGGTCAGTGTCTTGCATGGCTCTGCGCTTCTGGCGTGGAAAGTCGTGTACAGAACTGACAGCGCACGAGGGCGGTGTCTATGTAGCTACCGCGACGTCCTAACGGCGACCACGACGCCGACGACGAACGCGGAGTCGACCGACGCCACCTTCCGACGCGCAGGGGTATTGCTGATGAAAAACTTTCCGGATCCAGTCTGACGCCTGGGGGTAATTCTAAGGTAAGGAATCTATAACTAACCTATATTTCTTACAGATATA